>VWZZ01004216.1:38049-50095 GCA_013399095.1 Psophia crepitans | reverse complement strand
AACCTCATCCCGTTGGCCTCTGCCCAGCGATCCAACCTGTCCAGGTCCCTCTGCAGAGCCATCCTACCCGCCGGCAGATTGACACTTCTCCCCAGCTTGGTGTCGTCTACAAACTTACTGAGGGAACAGTCAATTCCCTCATCCAAATCATCAACAAAGATGTTGAAGAGGATGGGCCCCAACACAGACAAGAGTTACAGAAACTTTAAGTTTTTACTACCTTTTCAGAATAGTGTTGGAGTCTTGCTATAGGGCAGACCATCCTCATCCTCTTAGAAGAACCTAATAAAACTCTTTCAAATACTGCATATTTATGTGATGAAAGTACCACCAGGTACTAACCAGTATTTGCTCAATACCAAGAAGGTTTCTATTGTCCTAATTAGGGCTTTCTTGTGTATAAGGGGAAGCATCTTTATCTCCTTACTGTTTATGTAAACAGACTTCATTCTTTCATTTCCATTGCTTTCCTTCATTTAAAATTCCTCAAAAACTTGTGATACATTGTTCTGCATTACTCCTGAAATTATTTTTTCCAGATTTTAGTTTTTGAGAGAAGTAAAAATAAAAATACAATCAGTTCATATGGAACTAGACTTTTTTTTGCATTTGACTATTTTTATTACAGTTGTCATTCATGGAGTCATATTTGTGAAAAACTTCCATATTTGAAAGTTCTTGCAGAACTGAAAAGCAACCTTTTCAGTATCCTAGAAAAAAGAAAAAAAAGGAAAAAGAAAAAAAAAGCCAGAAACTACCCTATCTGCCCCCAAAGAATTTATAACCTAAGATATTGTCAACCTCAACACAAAAGATACAAGAGCACTGCAGAAGAAAAGAGAGGACAGTGAGCTACTAACAAGGGAAATAAATGATGTGGCGTGGATTTTAACAAGGACAGGGTCTTAATTAGGGAGGGATTTGGAGAGAGAGAGAAAAAAACTTTCTTGTAATAAGATAATTAGTGGCAGTGGTTTATATCAGCAAAAAACTAGGACATGCAGTTGGCAATTAAAAAATACTGCTTCCTTAGTGGTGTCAGTCAAACAACACAGAGCAGCAAACGTTTCTAAACATAATAAAGAGCCAGATATCAGCTGGAACCACAGCCCTTTCCTCTCTTTCTGTCTCTGTAATTTTGAAACCCTGTAGTACTCCTTTCCTTTTTCTCTAAGTGCTTTGAAAATGAAACAGATCATTCAAAAACGAAATACCGGATACTCCGTAAAAAGGAGACAAAAGCATGAATAGGCAGGGGGGAGGGTAGGGAGAAGCTGCCAGATTTTCAGTTTGGATATGCATGATATGTGGTGCACAGGAGGCTCTTTCAGATGACAACTGCATGTATGATCAGGAAGGGGTTAAGTCAGAAACTACAAAGTCGAAAACGGATTAGTTAGATTACACATAAAAGGCTTACTATCTTTCATCTCAGAATGGCTCAGGCAGCTCCTGCATGTCTGTCCTATTGAGACTTACGTACCAACATATTTGCCAAGAAACTGAAAAGATAATTTATGACCAGCTAAGCATCCCCTGTCTGTCCTCTGTCTCCCTTCTGAAATGGTTTTAGAGTCTTGGAAGTTACAGCAAAACATCCTCTTGTCTAATACATAAGCGGCAGCAGAAATACTCACTATGGACTAATTTCTCTGGCACAGGGACTACCTTGGGTCAAAGTGGGTCTGTTCTGGATGAGAGCTCTGGGCACTCTAAGGTGCATGGTGACTGAAATACAGCACTTTATCAGATCTTTTCAGAAACCAGTACCCCAGAGCATCTTGTGGTGCATCCATCACCAGACCTACAAAGGTTGTTACTGGCGTTGTGTTTAGCTGATAAAAGACATTGCAAAAAAAAGCATTTAAAATTTCTTACTCTCGAGGCATACCCTTTTTCAATTTCCTTACTGTGCTGAGTTCTCCCCACCGGAAAACTAAAGTGACCTTTCTCACTACCACTCGTTCATTCCCCACCACACCTGCAGCCACGTACTCCCGCAGCCCATGAATCTTATCTGAGCAGAAAGGCCTTGAGCAGGGGTCATGTACAACTATGTGGCTGAACCAAGCCTACCAGTGAGGACCCTCATCTGGACAGCACCAGTTACAGCTCTTGGGCCTCAGGAATACCTGGAATAAACACTGTCAATATAAATCTTATACTGCTAGCCCAGTTATCTGCACAGAGTGAGCATTAGAGGTTGGCACNTTAATGATTCTATTCTATTAGAGGTTGGCAATACATATTTTAGGGCTTTTCAAATGCCTGGATGTTCCAGAGGTTGGGGTTGAACTAGGACAAAAATGACACAGAAATCATGCCCACACGTACAGTAACAGGCTAGCATGGAAAGAAGCCATCAATGGCACAGCTTGTATTTGTAAGTGGGTGGATGGGACGGTTCAAGGGGGACAGGAGGACCAAGGATTACAAACATAAGGGGATTTCTTGAATGCCATGTTATTTCTGTCCAGCAGAGATTTTTCGTGCTCATTTGTCTGGTTTTGTTGTACAGGGATCCTGAGATAGAAAATACACTAAAAAGGGGCGTCTAAAACTCCTGCTCCCAGAAGCTTTAAGCTTAAGAGAAATTACATGTTAGTGAAAGTTAGTGTCAGACATTACAGGGAAGGCAGATACTCACCCAGAAATTCAGACTGGTTTGGGTAGCAGCAGTTGGGCCCCCTGAAAGTAAGCCACCAAGTTCCTAATCGCTTCTGAAATTTAGGCCATTGCCTTTAATTTACTCTTCTGGGAGCAGTCAAAGATTATAGAAGCAGCAAAAAGGATAACAAAAAATTCATTTTTATCTGAAAATAGCACAAGGGTTTTATCTTAATACAATTTCCATTTTCAGTTGCTATTCACGAGGGGGTCTGCTGTAGTGTTTAGCATATTTGATACCAATGGCACAGATGATTCTAGGAGCTGAGTCAACTGACGTAGTGAACTGCCACCACAGCACTTTGCTGGAATGAAGAAAGCATCTGGGACTGAAATATCTGATGGGCTTTACTTATGGCAACAGTACGACTTTACTATGCATTACTGTTTCAAATAGTCTATTAAGCTTTTGAAAGATAAGAGCACACAGAAAAATGTTTATTCTGGTATGGCAAGACAATCTTTGAGAGCCATAAGTCCTCCCATTTTTTTTCCCTGCCCCTCACCTTTATCTTGGATTATACCAGGGTTATATCAGGGGAAAAAAAAAAAGTCTAAAATTTATCTACAGTTATTATTTGTAGCAGGTAGCACTCACCTGCAAAAGCTGCCTAGGAACATCAAAATCATTTGAAATAAATGTGATGCTACATTTCTTTTAAAATTTCCTTCCACTGTAAGGAATAAGTTTTCCACTGTAATAACTGAATGAGATTCTTTCTTACAGTTACAGTCAATGTAGAATCAGAATGGAGAAAACTTGTATTGCTGTGGGAACAGTGGTACCTGGAAATTTTAAAGGAGAAAAACTTTTTAAAAAATATTAGGTGCAACAAGCCTAGAATATTTTTTTCTAAATGTCTTGGTGACAGTAATTTTCATTGCACTGAAGGCAAGGTTTCAAGGCAACATTGCCTGCATTTACCATATGTGTGCTGAAAACCTATGAGGAAGAGGCGGCTTTCTGACCCTGAGGACTGCCATAAAGACACTAATAATCTAAAAATAGCTTTAAAACTTTAGCTTAGTGAAGACATGCTCTGTCCAATATGTCCCAAGCCAGAAGGCTCTAATATCTCCTATCTGATCTAGCTTTGTCAAAAAGTCGAAAATTTTCAAAATGTGCAGAGACCCTGGGAAGCTCCTCAGATCACAGTGCCTCCCTGGAAAAATGGCACGATCTTGGCCTTGACACTGGAAAAAAACAGCAGTTTTCCAGCTGTGAGGGTAGAGAACTTCAAAGGCTTTATGGAGCTTGAAATTTTTTTGTTTGCTCTAATACAGAGTGAACACAAAGCAAATTGATCAAAAGAAATCCCTTTGAAAAGGAAATGTTTTTTTGCTGGCCAGCTCTGTAGGAAAAGACATACAACGTAGTGTAGGAGGCAGTGGACATGGAGAAATTTGCAGAGAAACTTCTAGCCCCCTCCCCCTTTCTCTCACTCTCTGATTTCTGTTGCCTACAGTAGAAAAAATGGTAATGTGCCCAACTCAATTTATTATAGACCACCATGCTATATTCCTGATGTGGGTTTGCATGGCAAGGTTTGAACAGCAGGGAGGCTATGGGAGCGGCTTCTGTGAGCAGTACCTAGAAGCTCCCCCCATGTCCAACAGAGCCAATGCCAGCTGACTCCAAAATGGACTTGCTGCTGGCCAGGGCCAAGCCCATCAGTGATTGTGGATAGCACCTTTGGGATAACATATGTAAGAAAAAAAAAAAATTAAAAAAAAAAGTAGTACTTTTTGCAGCCAGAGAGAGGAGTGAGAAGATGTGAGAAACTCTGCAGACAGCAAGGTCAGTGAAGGAGGAGGGGCAGGAGGTCCTCCAGGCATCAGAGCAGAGATCCCTCTACAGCCCCTAGAAAAGACCATGGTAAGGCAGGCTGGTCCCTCTGCAGATCATGGAGGTCCGTGGTGGAGCAGATATCCACCTGTAGCCCATGGAGGACTCCGTGCTGGAGCAGGGGGATGCACCTGAAGGAGGCTGTGACCCTGTGGGAAGCCCATGCTGGAGCAGGCTTCTGGCAGGATCTTTGGCTCCATGGAGTCCACACTGGAGCAGGTTTTCTGACAGAACTTGTGACCCTATGGGGGACCCATGCTGGAGTAGCCCATGGGAGACATCCACGTTGGAGCAGCTCATCAGGAACTGCAGCCTGTGGGAAGGACTCACATTGGAGAAATTGGTGGGGGAGTGTCTCCTGTGGCAGGGATCCTACACTGGAGCAGCAGCAGAGTGTGAGGAGTCCTCCCCCTGAGGAGGAAGGAGTGGCAGAGACAACGTGTGATGAACTGACCAGAACCCCCATTCCCCATCCCACTGTGCTGCTGGGGAGGAGGAGGGAGACAAATTGGGAGTGACATTGAGCCCAGGAAGAAGGGAGGGGTGGGGGGGAAGGTATCTTTAAGATTTAGTTTTAATTCTCATTATCCTACTCTGATTTAATATCCCCAAGTTGAGTCTGTTTTGCCCATGATGGTAACTGGTGAGTGCTCTCTCCCTGTCCTTATCTTGACCCAAAAGTGTTTTGTTCTATTTTCTCTCCCCTGTCCAGCTGAGGAGGGCAGTGATAGAGAAGCTTGGGGCGGCACCTGGGTCATCCCACTACAAGTCCAATGCTGGTAATATGGCAACCAGTGTTGCTATGATCCCCAATAAGCAAAACATAAAAACAGAAAACCACTCACAGCACTTTCCATTCAGTCATGACACCTATCTAGAATATCTTGCCCTATTACTCAATCAACGGTCACCCTCAGAACCATGCTTATCCCTGAGATTTATTATTCATACTCTTTTTGGATTGACTTCCTCCACTCTGAAGGACATATTGTTTCCATGACGTAGAAGATCACAGAGAACTACTCTGTTTGTACTACTGAAAACAAGGCACACCCTAGTTCTTTGCAGTACAAGCTAGCACCAGGAATACTTGCCTTTCCCACCACCTGAGTCTTGATAGATAAAGAATAGGATTCAGTTGCCTAAACACAGATGTGCTGGCATTTCAGATGCTCTAATATGCACTGGTAGGCCTCTGGCTGCCATTCCAGAGGACAGGAGTCTCCTGTCAGACCGGTGAGAATGCCTTGGTTACTGTAGGGCCATCTCTAATGGCACTGAGACATTTATATTTAGGCAAATGAAACACATCTAAATGTTCAGATAACTCCAAATTAAGAGATATAAATGTCTACATAAAAAATTAATGTCTAAACTTCCACTACAATCAATACAGTTAGTGGAGCAATTCAGCTCATCATAAAGTTCATATTTAGCATCTTGTGACCTAAATGTCTCCCTAGGTGCCACTTGTTGCATTGACAGGGTATCTGTTTGGATCTCACTGACCTGTATATCCAAAAATTTAAGTGGTTTAGTCTCTCTTCCCTACAGAGAAGCAGCTCAGCTCATCCTCTAGTTCTGCCAGTGGAAGCAACATTTCACACAGGCACAGGTCTCTCTTTCTACTTTCAAAGTTAGGGACGCACATTAGCTATACCAAAGATTAACCAAAACTTGATACGTTTCTCAATCCAATTCAGAACATGTTAATTGGACTTCCTCAGTTTACTGGAACTGAGAAATGAATAGTAATTTAGATCAGCTAGTAAACAGTCTGCATAAAGCAGAAATAAGCAGGTTGAGGTTCAGGGAACATCTCAGAAACCACAGGGCAGTTTGGAGAATTAACTCAGGAGAAACGGGTCAAGCATTCTATACATTTCAAGGTGAGCTCATGCATAAGGATCTGGTGTTCACAGAAAGGTACGTCTATGTCATGGTGACAAAGAATCATGGTGAAGGCACACTAATCTTGTGTTACAGCTGGAGCATGTTGCATATTAAAGGTGAGCACTTACAAATGTTCCCCTGCTCAACTGAGTTACACGAAGCCTCATTCTGAGAAAGCAGAGAAATACTATTTTTAGCACTTTTCATGTATACATTAAATCTGTCAGCCTATTTTTAAAAAATTTCACAAAACCATAAAAATTCTCTTCTAAATGCATGTGTTGCAATATAGAGGAAAGTACTCTGAGATCACAGCTCACAATGAAGGCCTGTGTCTTGATCAGGCCAACAAATACCAAGTAGAAAGGCAAGCACTGCTCACAGTGAGCAAAAAATTCAGAATCTGAGCCAAAGAGGGTGGAAGAGAGCAGACAGAGGGAAGGACAGGAACAGAAAAAGGTCAGCCTCACCTCCGTGCCAGGCAAGATCATGGAGCAGGTCCTCCTGCAAACTATACTCAGACACATGGAAAGTAAGGAGGTGATTGATGACAGTCAACACGGCTTCACAAAGGGCAAATTGTGCCTGACAAATTTGATGGCCTTCTATGATGGGATCACAACTTCAGTGGACAAGGAAAGGGCAACTGACATTGTTTACCTGGCCTTGTGCAAAGCATTTGACATCCTTGTCTCTCAACTGGAGAGACATGGATTTGACGGATGGACCACTCGCTGGATAAGTAAGTGGCTGGATGGCTGTACTCAAAGAGTTGTGGTCAACGGCTCGATGTCCAAGTGGACATCAGTGACAAGTGGTGTTTCTGAGGGATCAGTATTGGGGCCGGCACTGTTTAACATCTTTGTCAGCGACATGGGCAGTGGGATCGAGTGCACCCTCAGCAAGTTTGCGGATGACACTAAGCTGTGTGGTGCGGTCGACATGCTGGAGGGAAGGGATGCCATCCAGAGGGACCTTGGCAGGCTTGAGAGGTGGGCCAATGTGAATCACATGAAATTCAACAAGGCAAAGTGCAAGGTCCTACATGTGGGTCAGTGCAATTCCAAGCACAACTACAGGCTCGGCAGAGAATGGATCGAGAGCAGCCCTAAACAGAAGGACTTGGGGGTGCTAGTTGATGAAAAACAATGTGTGCTGGCAGCTCAGAAAGCCAACTGTGTCTTGGGCTGCATCAAAAATAGTGTGGTCAGCAGGTCGAAGGAGGGGATTCTCCTCCTCTACTCCACTCTTGTGAGACCCCACCTGGAGTGCTGCGTCCAGCTCTGGGGTTCTCAGTACAGGAAAGATTTGGGGCTGCTGGAGCAAGTCCAGAGGAGGGGTATAAAGCTGTTGAGAGGGCTGGGGCACCTCTCCTATGAGGACAGGCTGAGGGAGCTGGGGTTGTTCAGCCTGGAGAAGAGAAGGCTCTGGGGAGACCTAATTGTGGCCTTCCAGTACCGAAAGGGGACCTACAGGAAAGTTGGCGAGGGACTGTTTATCAGGGAGTGCAGTGACAGGACAAGAGGTAATAGGTATAAACTAAAAGAAGGGGGATTTAGATTAGATATTAGGAAGAAATGCTTTACTGTGAGGGTGCTGAGGCACTGGGACAGGTTGCCCAGAGAAGCTGTGGATGCCCCATCCCTGGCAGTGTTCAAGGCCAGGTTGGATGGGGCTTTGGGCAACCTGGTCTAGTGTAGGGTGTCCTTGCCTATGGCAGGGGGGTTGAAACTAGATGGTCCTTGTGGTCCCTTCCAACCCAAACCATTCTATGATTCTATGATTCTACAATATATTTGAAAGCACTTTATCTGCTTCTGCAGCAGATTCTAATGCACCTGCATTGCTATTCTGAGCTCCTGGAAACATTGAAATAAATTCTCACACAAGAAGCACCTGAGAATAATAAATCCACATTTTAATGGGACATATGAGTGACTCTGCTAATGAAAACTAGTGCTAAATTTGAGAAAAAATTGACTTTCTAGTATGCACCACTTGACATGAAAAATCCGTCTTCAGAAGTCTGAATATGAATCCCCAAAAGAGTGCAAACTAGACAAGCAAAGCTCTCATGTAACATGTCTATAAATAACTCTTCAGACAGTCTTTGGACAAGGTAACATCACACTTGGGCATGTGCTTTATGATTAGAAAAAGAAAAAAAGTTGCCCACAAGAATCATCTACAGTTGGTTTATCTTTTCTTCCTCTGCAGTACTTTAACACCAGGCAATAACATATGCAATAGGTTAGGTAATACCATATTTTTCTCTTGGGTAAGAGACTGTGCCTTAGTGCAGAAAGAATTCCATGACTAGAATCCCCCTCTGAAAGAACGGTACTTTTTCCTTATCTTTGTCACTTTCAACAGACTGTATTTTTACCACTCTTGAGAGATTATATTCAATTTTGTCCGTGACATATACAATGAACAGATAAAAAGTAGGAATTGTACCATTTGCAAATTAAATTCTTGTATTGCAATGTTATTTTGGTGCTGTTTATGTCAACAAATGTACCTCAACTATTTCAAGTTAATAAAGATAAAATAAGTGGTTCCATTTGGGTGAGCTGGTTATGCACGGTCATGCCTGTCATGATGGCAAGTTTCTATCCAGTTTGTGTTCAGTTTTTATCAGCAGCCACATGTAGAACTCATTACAGTCATCTACCCCAGTCTGAACTTACTGACTTTAGGATTTGCTTTTTATTTTTTGTCACTTAGAGCTCTTGATCTGTTAAGTTTGCAAAGACATCACAGAGCTATCTAAGGTTAATTTACACTTAACAGAATTTTTCTGATACTTTAAGTGCTGCTGCAGTTTATACAGGTATAGAATCAGTACTTCCCTATCTGGGTACCACAGAAACTCCCCAGAAACTAGTTTACAAACTACTTTAAATCGTGACATTAAAAAATGTACAAGGTAAATATGCTACAAGTGTAGGATTGCCAAAAGGAAATAGCAATGGTTGATTTATCCACTGGCCAACAAATAATCTCAGTTGCTCACTATACTCTTCTTCCAAAAAAGTAAGTGATCTGGAAGAACAGTGCTTGCCCATGACACTGGGTCCATTTGAGGGGCTTCCAGCACAGTTATAAATCAGCTGAAGACTATGCCAGAAAAACACTGAAGTGCAGAGAAACCTCCGAGGTGGCTTTAACCATATTACTCATTAACGCTCATTCTCAGGCTGCTCCCAAGATTGAGCCAGCCCTAGGGTAAGCAGGTTTCATGCAGTTTAGATCCTGCAGCCTGAATGCCCGTCACACCATGTGGTAGACGCAGGCAGGTGGGCCAGCATTGTCCTCCTCAGCCTGCACAGCGGCTGCTGAGGCCCTCCATCCGAGCAGACGTGATTGCGGCACACTGGATGCACCTAGGATTTCATTTCAGAAGACAAGAAGGAAGGGCCCATCACAGACCTCACCACTGATGCTGTCAGCATATGATTTGCTGTTTTGCCTCAAGGCCAAAGTGAGGATGCTCTAAACGGGAGTGTAAATGTAGACAATCAAGCCAAAGAGACCTGACCAAGTGTGAAAGTGATTTGCTGGTAATACAGGCTCAGTATAGTCTTACACTACACAGCTTCCCCAAGGGTTACTGTAGCAAGGAAAAGTAGCATGGCTGGAATAAAAAGTGCTTTTTAAAGAAGCCACAGGAGACTTCTGGGGTTAAATAATCGTATTGCTAACTAGATACAGGGTTTAGCAACTGCTACTCTGGTAAAGATTAGATTACTTCTGAAACATATAAGATTCTACTATAAAAGAAAGCTGAGACTTTTTTTTTTCCCCTTACTTATTGGATCCTCCTATTTTGGCCATTGATGGCACACCAAAGGTGACCTGTGCCTTCTCTGGAGAATTACCTCTGTTCATAAAGATGTTGCCTGCACGCTTTAAGAAACAAACCACTTAAATCTTTTAGTTCTTACATGTCTTTGAATTTATGGCATCCGAAGCTAGAGATCCCTATGTCATTGCTCTTATCCAACTGCCCTTTTCAGTTCTTCTCAATTCTCCCTGTGTTACCACCCTCACTCCTTCTCTGTTCGTCCCCCCAAAAAACACAATGCAGATGCTCCAGCCTACACATCAAGATATTAGTTTCTCAGACCATGCAAAGTAACATGCTCTTTGGTACTGCACCTCCCACTGAGTTTGACATCCAGGCTGAAAATGAGTTACACTTGGTCAATGCGGACTAGTGACACCAAATTTTTCAGTGCTGAGCCCAGTAGGGACCATTCATCCTCCTGGTTTTGTCTGCTCTCACCAAGGGCAAAGAAACTGCTTGAAAATATCTGAATTCTAGATAAGTATTCTCACACAGATTGATTTTAACAGAGCTCAGACAACTGAATGAATCGATTGCAGTTTTCAGAACCAGATGTGTGCTGTGCTGAGAAGATGGTAAATGCAAAAAGTATGAGAGGGTGGAATAGTTTGAGACTATGAGGCAGGAGGGACCCTAGCACATTTCTTTAGCCATTTCCCATTTTATTAGTGGCCTTACTAGGAACTGGGTCAAGAAGCAATATTTTCAATATTGTTTATATATTATTACATATTTTCAGTATTTGGCAGAGCTCAGGGGGATAAGCATCACAGAGCCTAGGTAGAGTCCTGTAGCAAGCGGTGTTCCCCAGGGGTCAGTTCTTGGTCCAGTCTTGTTCAACATATGTATCAATGACCTGAATAAAGGGACAGAGTGTGCACTCAGCAAGTTTGATGACGATACAAAACTGGGAGGAGTGGCTGACACGCCCAAAGGCTGCACTGTCATTCAGCAAGACCTGGACAGGCTGGAGAGTTGAGCAAAGGGAAATCTTATGAAATTTAACAAGGGCAAGTGTCGGGTCCTGAACATAGGAAAGAATAACCCCATGCACCAGTACAGGTTAGGGGTTAGTCTGTTGGGAAGCAGCACTGTGGAGAAGGACCTGGGAGTCTTGGTGGACAGCAAGCTCTCCATGAGCCAGCAATGTGCCCTCATGGTCAAGAAGGCCAATGTGCGTTAAGAAGAGCGTGGCCAGCAGGTCAAGGGAGGTTATCCTGCCCCTCTACTCTGCCCTGGGGAGACCACATGTGGAGTTCTATGTCCAGTTTTGGGCTCTCCAGTTCAAGAAAGACAGGGAAATACCAGACAGAGTCCAGCGGAGGGCTATGAGGATGATTAGGGAGCTGGAGCATCTTCCCTATGAGGAAAGGCTGAGAGAGCTGGGTCTGTTTAGCCACGAGGAGTGAAGACTGAGAGAGGATCTCATCAGCACTTATAAATATCTAAAGGGTGGGTGTCAAGAAGATGGGGCAAGACTCTTTTCAGTGGCACCCAGTGATAGAACAAGAGGCAACGGGCACAAACTGGAACACGGGAAGTTCCATTTGAATATGACGAAAAACTTCTTCACTTTGATGCTGACAGAGCACTGGCACAGGCTGCCCAGAGAGGCCATGGAGTCTGCTTCTCTGGAGAGATTCAAAACCCACCTGGACACAATCCTGTGCAATTTGCTCTAGGTGAACCTGGTTTAGCAGCGGAGTTGGACTAGATGATCTCTAGAGGTCCCTTCCAGCCCCTACCATTCTGTGATTGCAGCTTACTATCTGTGGTGGGTTGACCCCAAC
>VWZZ01004216.1:21642-35618 GCA_013399095.1 Psophia crepitans | reverse complement strand
AGGTGGCCCTGCCTTGGCAGGGGGGGTTGGACTAGATGATCTTTCAAGGTCCCTTCCAACCCTTGTGATTCTGTGATTCTGTGAAAAAAAAAGAAAAAGAAAAAGCCTCAATGCTGTGCAAGTACTGTTCAGCAACAGCCAAAGCACATGTATGTTATAAAGACTGTTTTAATCACAAATCCAAAACTGGCTGCTACGAAATAAAAATTGACTCTGTCACAGCCAGAGCCCGTACGCTATCTGTGTGGATTAGAGACAAAGGAGAGAAACACCTGTACCATCGCTCCCATCCGGAGGGAGCATTCCCACACTGGAAGAGGAGTGAGTTGCTCTTCGCTCCCTCATTTCTTTCACAGTCCACCAGCTACTCTGTATTTTTAGACCACCTTACACAAGGGCATCATTAGCAATTAAACTGGCACACCCTTTCCAAGGTTTCAGCCCGATGGAGGACATCTAGTCTTTATTTACTCCACTATGTTTGATTATTAAAGCACATGTTACTTTTGCACCCATATTCACTTGCCATTCTTCCAGTTCATTTTATAGTACCTATGATCTATTGGGAGGGCTCTAAAATATAAATTAAATTACTTTACAGTTGTCATAAATGAATGTAAAGTGGCTAAAAGTCACTCTAAACAATTCTGCTGTAGTGCAAGGAACAGTAGGGAAAATATTTTTCTCCTTATTTTTTTGATAAATAGTTTTAGTATACTTAGAGGATTTATATTCTTTCCTTGCAATTTGAAATGACCAAACATAAGATTTGACAAGGGAATTGCATCCCAGGTTTTCATTTGAATCTGTGTGCAGAGAGGAGTAAATTATAGTTTTCATCTTCAGATAATTCAAAAACTTTTCAAAAATTGAGGTATTGCTCTAGCTCCCTATTGAAAGTAATAAATGTGAAGGTAGGTATTGTGGTAGACAATAATATGGGGCAAACCCTACTTAGAAATACAGTACCAAATATCTTTAACTCTCTGGCCTCTCTTACTCTATCATACCTTTAGGATTCTATGGACTACACTGACTGAATTTGCAGTCACTGAATCTCTGCAAGTTTACAGCAGCTGAGGAGCTGGACCATTACTTTGAGGACATTTTCTGTTGCAGAATATCAGAGTGACTGCTTCTATGGGAAGAAGTGCTCAAAAGTAGAAATTAATGTGAAATCACCTCACCTCGTATTATTTATTGTATTGCTTTATCACCTGAAATAGGAACTCAGCTACCACACTGTGTGATCCTTTATGGAAAAGCTTTGTGACAGATGCTCCCAAGCATGTCGCTAAACCTTAGGAAAGCAATTTCAATGAGTTGAATTGTGAATATTTTAAAACTGCTGACAAACACTTTTGAGCTGAAATGCTTATTAGCATATCTGAGTCTGTTCAAAAGGCACATCTTGTGAGCTGACTGAAGGGGAAGCTTTAGCAGAACAGTGAGGCATGTAGTTTCAGTGATACTTGATGGTTCCTCAAAATGACCTAATTTCTTTTAATTGACTATCAGATTGTGCTTTCAGTCCCACTTCAGCATTTGCGAAAATCTGCTATTAATCCTTACCTACTATTCCAAGCAGAAGTGTAATTGACATTTCTCTAATATACGGGTAATCCCTGCTTTTCATATTCTATTAAATTCTTCTAAATCTTGCAAAACCTGCTGTTGTGGCTGCTTTTGGAAAACAGACAATGCTTCTGTTAAGTCATCTAAACAGAAACACACATTTTGAAAATTAAAGCTGCCGTAACGTGACTCCCTAATCTCTGCAACATTGCAGATGAATTAAAGGACGTGACTTTAAAATGATACAGTATCCTCCTACTAGAGAATGGTGATTTTCAATTTATGTGTAGAGACACCTGCAGGACAGTTACCCTTACACACGTCTTAGGTGCTAATGGACCTAGCTTCACTTCAAAAACCAAATCAGTCATTAACCTCAGACAGCAGATATTGATCTCTTTGAGTGGCACCATTTGATTTCCCATAGTCCACAAAACTGCTCACCAGAGGAAATGTACTAACACAAGTGGAGATGCCCATGAACAACCAGCAGCAGAGACAATGCCCTCTTTTAACATTTGATTTCATTGACCTTCTATAACTTTTTTTCCTCATATATGAAGCTCTGTAAGGCATTTTGACAACAATCTTTATTGCCAGCATCAACGTGACATTTGACTAAACCACTCTTTCTGGTCTTATCTTTAAAGTTACTGGATTTTTCTGTGTTAAGAACTTAATCCCTTTGTTTCTGATGTGATTCCATTTGTAGATGCAACTAACATTTTCTGTACTCTGGATTATTTTTAAGTCGAGGCCTTCCCACGGAATGCTTAGACTTCTTCATAAGCTGAAGCTACTTATGACGCTGCATCTGAGAGCTAATCTTATATTGTGTTTTTAAATCCCATTAATTCGTTGTAAGTCTGGCAATATTGTAAAATATGACGTTTTCTAGAGGTGTAGTGGGATATCAACACCATCTACTGTAGCTGCGAGGCTCCATGTTCATTATAAAACAAAACAGACTTTTCCAAAGAGAACACCTAAGACAGGGGCCTGATTTGAATAGTTCTGTGAAAGCACTGGTATTTTTTCCTGTACAAAGACTATAAAAATGCCTAAGGTAGACAAGCTAGCCTAGACAGCATATGTAATGACCTGCATCCCTCTGCAAGAACAACAAAAAGCATCCAGCAGAGGAACCTTGGCTGCAACGTGTCTGCTGAAAATGGACATGATCACAAACGTCCATGAACTCACAAAAACATTGCTTCAAAACATTTTTCAGTAGCTTCTGTGATATTTGTTTCTTACAGCTAAGACAAAAAACTGCTTGCATTCATTCTTCTTCCTCTGGGTTCACTGTGTGCAGTAGGCTGCTTAGGAACAGGGTTTTCTCATTTCTCATATCCTGGCCCAACAGAGAATTTAGGCTAGCTGTTTTTCAATTTACCTGGCACATATAATTAGTGCATTGTAATTTCCTTGAGAAAGAGGTTTGCAAAGGGGAAGCTTCACAAGGGAGAGGATAAACCTGTGAAACATCCCAGAGCACTGGTCTATGACTACAAGAGAAGCCACAGTGTCATGAAACTGGCATCACCAGAGCACTGTCAAGGTGAGAGAATCAAAGAATATGCTTCACAGGAGAAAGGCTGAACTACCTTCTAAGTATCCTTCTTGATTTACTTAGTAAGAAAAAACTGACAAGTGCAAAATAAGCACATCTACAAATAAAACACAGGAACAGGATTACAAGAAAATGGGGAGGTAGTCAAATTAGCAAATCCATGAGACACACAGTTAGTAAATTAACTCCCTATCCTATCAACAGGTGTTGCAGGACACATGTAGAAATGTGCAGGTGCTGAGTAATCTAAGAGACAATTAATATAGAAGCAGTGTTTAAAAAGGAATACATGAGCCTGACAGATACTGCCTAGAAAACTTCAGGTCTAGAAAATGAAGTAACCTAAAAAATGCTTATATTCCAGACATAAATGGAACAGTAAAGAAGAAATGCCCTGGATTTATTAAAAGCTTATTACACTAGATAAAGTTAATATGTTATGGCATACAAGCATGTGAAGGCAATTCTGAATTTTACAAAAGTTTTTTTGGGTTGCTTGTTGATGTTCAATCAGTCTGGCCTGGAAATAAAAAAGTCATCATAGGAAAACCACATGAAAAAAACATAAGCAGAAGAGCAATAATATAATAATAAATATCAATGAAATGAACTTTGAGGTGTTTTTCAAGGTCTGTAAGTGTTAGATTTGTACTCTTTTAACATACAATTGATCATCAGCATTAAAGATGGAAAAGTTGTACGAGATTCATCTTCATTAACAATCAGGAAGAGGTTAAACAGCACAATAATTAAATTAGCAGACGGTAATAAATTGGGAAGTGTAGTAAATGACCTTTCTACAACAAAGGCAAAGAAATACAGTATGAAATTTCCTTAGGTTCAGCTGAATAGGTAGAAGATACAGAAACAAGCTGAAGGTGTTTGTCAAAAGATGAGGAAAGAAACCGAAACAGCAATATTATTTCAGGATAGTAAACTGTGAATCATACAGCAGCATGTTGCACAGAAAGGACAATATGACTTTGAGCTGCACATACAGAAATAACTTGACCTACAGCAAAGAAAAAATAATTTGTTTCTACAAAGCTAGTAGAATTTAGACTAATGTATTTAATTCTGAGAAACATAGCCTGATAGACACTGGAAAACTGAAGGGACCAAAAGCATGAAAGCAATGTGAGGGTGTGGAGAGAATAATTTAACAGGAAAGACTTAGAGCATGAAATACCCATAGGTTGATTAAGAGGAAATTCTTGAAGCAAGTTAAATGGGTAGAGAAATTATATTAAGGTCAAATTAGGCAGAATAGTAGGTTGGGTTTTAAAAGAAATGAGATCTTTCAGGTTGTGTTTTGTTGGAAACCCTTTCTGAAGTTTAGAACAAATTGTTGGAGACCATCTTACCTTTGCCAAGAAAAAGATGTTGGTTGCTTGTTACCTCATACCTAAAGCCATTCGCAGTGAGCAATTTCCCCATATCCCTCAATGACAAACTACGGAAAGGCAGCCAGGCATAAAATCCTTAGGGAAAGAAGTGAAAGGAACTGGATGTTTAGCAAAGTCACTAGATTTGCAAATACGTAGTAACTCCCATTGAGCTCAATGGACTTCTGCTCAGGTACTCTGGAAAATCATTCAAGTTGTCTGTCTGCCTCTTTAGCCCCTTATGTGTATCTTGGAAATTATTACCCTAAAAAATTACATTGGTCTTCCCTAACCACGAAACTTCACCTCCTCTGTCACTTTTTCCCACCACTACTTCACGTGTAAGTGCAGAGACCCATGCTGCAGACTGCCCCACCAAAAAGGTCACGAACTCATTCTGTTACTCATCATGCTGATCCAAAAGTAGTCTTTTAGCAGATTTTTTTTCCCAAATTATCCATAAGCAAGTGTATGGACACAATTCTAGAAATTTCCTTTTCTTTCCATTATTCATAAAATCTTACAAGTTTAAAAATTATGGAACATGCTTTTGTTACATCATTTCCACTTCTCATGATATCTCAGAAATGGTACACTGGATAATAAAACTACTGCATGTCTATTGTACTAAGCAAGAATTTCTGGTAAGAAGATACTGCTTATGTACACTAAAACTATAAAACATGCATTTTATTACAAATTCCCAGAGAATTATTAATATTGTGCAATCATTGCATGAATATTTCAAGGTAAATTAAAACGTTTCCTCTTTAGAATCTAACAATACCACATTCTGCTGAAAACCTTCAAGATAAAGCTAAGACATTTACAGCAAATACTTTGCATGGTTCATTCCCTCAGACTTTACATTGCAGTTTAAGATGCAAAGTTAACGGGAGTTCATTATACTGCTATAAAACAGTTAAACATTCATACATTAAGTGAAATAAGAAAATATTCAAAGAAAATACATGCATAGAAATGCCAAAGTGAAAATATTTTTTGAAAACTTCAACACATTTCAGCCCTTCTTTTCTCCTTTGCTCTTAATCATGTCTACCAAAAAGATGGCTAACTTGGCAAGTTTTACTTTACAGGCAGATCAGGTGTGTGTAACAACAGGCTCACCATCAGCTGCAGAGGCTCAGCTGACTCATTAAGCCATGTTAATTCAATCACTTTCACTCATGGTGGACTCTGTTCAAATGCAGACAAGGTCTCTGAAACAAGCACAATGTTTTTCATACCTGTACCAGGAGGCACAAGAGAGCACCCTTTGAGAAGGTGTAAGGCACAACGCACTGAACCTTAAGCAAATATCATATAGTACTCTTTGGGTAATGTAAGTTTGAAAATTCTTTCAGTTCTCTGATTTAAACTCCAGTCTGTGTGAGGGGGGGAGGGTTTCCAGTGGAGAATCATTTGAAGTTTGTTTCCTTTTTTTTCTTTTCCGTTCTTCATTTTCTCTGCATTTCTGCTCTTTTTTCCCCATATTTAGAATAGTCTTTCTCATTCAGAATGAAAACTTGAAAACATTAGTCTCTACCACTCCATGATATTTATTGCATATAAATTACCATTAAATGAGGTGAGTACAGGACTAAACACCCCATGTAATTCAGTAAGCTAAAGAAACATACCTTAAATGCAGAACCAAAATTTTATTGTTAGTTGGTCTAATTAAAGTACCGTCAATCTAATGAAAGATCTGCTCACTTACAATGATACTAACACAGCTCATATTTTTACAGCTCATTCCCAGTAATGATACAGTTTAAATGATGTAAGCAAACTTTCTGATATCTCTCCCTTCCTCTGGTGTTAGCTCAACCTTTCCTAAGTTCTTTTCTCATGATGTCAGGGTTGATAGTATTTGTCTGCATCAAGAAGGTGAAAGGGTTTCAGTGCGCTGTCAGCACCCCAAGTCCTTCACCAGGAGTATGAAACTGATGGGAGATTGGAGGGGTTGGGGGAAGCTCGTGCATTGTCACTCTTGAGTTTACTTGGGGTTATTTTTAAGTTTGCTAACACAGACTGTTTGCTCTAATTCCATGTTTATCTGAGTTTCATTTTGTATGGTCTGTAGAGATTTCTTTGCTCTCTTTTTTTATCCTTAGAACGAGTTTTACCCAGCTCTCCCAAGGTTACATTCCTTTAGTGATCTGTAATTGACTGTGATTTGTGTTTATAGCCCAGGGACTTCTGTTATCAGTCCATACTGGCAGTTCTAAAGCTCTTGTTATCATCCTGCTCTTGTACTTCTGTAGGCCTATGGTACAGCCACATTTCTCTTAAACGACCTTCAGGCTGTGGCTTCCTGATAACATACCTACCTTAAAGTTTTATTAGCATAACTTAGTCACGCATACATCTATGTTCTAGGGGCATTTACAATTTACCTGTACAAAAATAATGATCCATTAGATGTATATATCTACAGACACACATAGACACAATGTTCTGGTCTCCACCTGCCACTGATATCTACTAGTTATAGCAACATCACCAATGTGTTATCACAATAGCTTTACAGCTGAGTCAACTGTGCTGAAAATCAAGTGAAATAAGTATGACTATTTCTGACACTAACAACTTACACCATAGCTTAAAGGATTAAATTACACATGAATTAATGTAATTTTTTTAACACAATGTAGAAACAGGGAGCACAGATTTTGTTTCTTGTCAAAAGATAGATGTGTTTGGCGGATTCCTGTCATTCAAGAGCAAATGAAGTTGGAGGACCCCTGAGAACTGCCCTGCTCCTCATTTGCTGTAGGGGATCATAGAATCTCCTGAGTTGGAAGGGACCCATAAGGATCATCAAGTCCAGCTCCTGGCTCCACACAGGACCAGCCCAATCGGAGCAGATGACTGAGAGCATTGTCCAGACACTTCTTGAACTCAGCCAAGCTTGGCGCTGTGACCACTTCCCTGGGGAGCCGGTTCCCAGTGTTCAACCACTCTCTCTGTGAAGAACCTTTTCTTGATATCTAACCAAAAGCTCTCTGGTCTCAACTTCATGCTGTTCCCTTGGGTGCTATCACTGGTCACCAGAGGGAGGAGATCAGTGCCTGTCCCTTCACTTCCCTTTGTGAGTAAGCCGTAGACCATGATGAGGTCTCCCCTCAGTCTCCTCCAGACTGAGCAAACCAAGGAACTTCAGCCTGTGCTCATACATCTTCCCCTCTAGACCCTTCACCATCTTTGCTGCCCTCCTTTGGACACTCTTCGATAGTTTTATGTCCTTTTTGTACTGCGGTGCCCAAAACTGCACACAGTATTCAAGGTGAGGCCACAGTAGTGCAGTGTAGAGTGGGACAATGGTATGCTACACCACAGCTATGCCAAACAGCAGTGGAAGCCTGTACTGCTTTATATTGCTTAATTGCCACATTTGAGAAGCACAGCCTTACACGGCCCACCCTGCAAGCCTGACCAAGGCATGCTGGCTTCTGCTGCCATCAATACACTATGGACTGACACGTTAGACAGACTGCTCCTGTCTGCTTTTCACTACGGAACCTCTGTAACATACATTCACAGACAGGTTGACTGGAATGGTTTCATCTCCATGTCTCCATATCCTTCCCGTGATTCATCAAAGGTCAGGGAGTTACCACTACCCGGGGCCACATGCATTTTGGGTGGAGCCCTATATTTACACGGGCCCTCTACCAATTGAGGGCTGCATTCAACTCTGTGTACCATTCCAAGATAGAGTTAGCCTGCTACAAAATCCTAATAGACTAGAGGCACAACAAGGTTTCTTGACTTAATATAGAATGACTTTCGTACCGCTGACAAACCATGATACTCTTATAAAAAGTCTTCCCCAAAAAAATGGGATGGGTTTTTACACAATGTCAGACTTAACAATACCAGGGTAAAAATTCCTTCTCTCTGGATCAAGAACCTCTTGCTATATCATCAAAGATTTTATATTTGAAAAGAAAAGTTTCTGACCTTCATGCTTGCTAAGAAAACAGCAAACACACAGAAGAACTGCCCTATTTTTTCCAGCTCCGAAATCTGAAGATGACAATTTAAAATGTCAGCATTGTTAGCTACTCCACTGCACAAAGTTCTGTAGATTCAAGGATATTAAAGCCAACAGGCATTAATGGCCTAATGCAATCTGACCTGCATAATATATGTCACTGAATTCCATCCACCCTTTCCTTCATCAAATCAATAACCCCAGGCAAGTTAGTGCCTGTACCTTTAGAAAAATGTTGAATCTTGATCTGAGAATTTTGCATCATGAACAATCCATCATATTCCAGAATAAGATATACTCACCATTAATTAAAAATAAGACCACTTGTGTTTCCATTAATTTACCTGGCTTTGTCTTCTAATTAGTAGCTTGTTTTCTGCAAGACTTAAATTACTTTCTCTTTAAAGACTTCTTCAGCACCCAGAAAGCTACTGGATGCATCTGTGTCATGCAACAAAGCTCAGTGCAAATATTCCCAAGTTAAAGGATGTTCAGCGAACCCGCATAGTTCAGCTTCTCAGTAGGGCTTATAAAATTCAGATCTAGAGCCCATGTGAACACAGCACAAAGGCCAGAAGCATTATCCCGCCTTACATGTATTTCAAGAGGCTTTGGATCTGTCAAGTCATGACATGATCTAGTAGACATGGTGGTGTTAGGTTGACGGTTGGACTTGATGATCCAACCTTAGTTTGGACTGAGGTCCTTTCCAACCTTAGTGATTCTATGATTCTATGATTCTAAGTCACCCTATAGCTACAGACTTCCAGTGAAAAAAAGCCATTGCTCTGTTATTGCATCAGTTTTCTCTATTGCTGCCATACTGGGAGATTAAAAAAGAGGAGCTGTATCCCATAATCCTGGCAATACTACTGTAATCTCAGCGTTCCTCTTTGTCCCTTTCATGAAAAGCTGCAGTAAGAACATCATCACAGACTGTCCCTGCTCCAAATCCAAGGTTTCTTTCAACAGACCCAGGGGCCTCTACTCCTGGCTATTGTTGTCCTAATCCTTTCCTTGAGCAGTTCAAAAACCTTGCTATTTGGGGTCAGTTTCGCAAGTTTAGCTTTCTTCCTCTAAATAGTTTCTTGCATACTGTGGGCTCAAGTTTTCCACAATCAAACCTATTTGTAGTTTGGGAATTACAGAGTAGGAGGTTTCAGAGCAGCAGTTAGATATGCTAGAATGCTTAGTCCTCTAATGCATTAATTCATGATTCTACTTCCTGATTTCAGATTAAAATAAATGAAAATCAAAGCAACCTCTCTCTCTGCAGTCTCATTCGAATACGCACATGCAGTTATCAGCCTTTGCCACAACAGCAGCATTTTCCCTGGCAATGATAATTTGCCTTGTGTTTTTTTAAGGTTTTTTTTTTTTTTTCCTGTCTTTACTTTCAATGGTCACTTCTGCAAACTGATGCAGTTCTTGCTTCCACTGGTCTAAAATTGTATGTGGGACTTTTTGCCTGGAAATCTGTCTTTTCCTAAGGACCATTCCTCCGATGATGCTGGCCTGTTCTGTTTGTAGCTGTTTTTCTCTCTCATACCTCTCTAATCTCTGTTGTGAATCTTGCTTGACTGATGTCACTACCTTTCATATACATGAGGACTAATCAAGGAAAAGTTCTCCTAAACTAAACTGACTCCCTAGTATGAGAATGATTTGCTGTAACTGCAGGCAGCATTCAACCCGTGCACAAACATATTAGCTTCTCTTCCATCATCCTTCTAGAGATATTTGTCCTGCTATAAGTTGCTGCTGACTACAAAAGAGATACATTTCCCGACTTCTAGTCCCATCCTTGCCACAAATTAAGGCTACAAAGAGGAAATCAATTTGATTCCAAACAGCAATGTTATGTTGGAATTTACCTACAAAGCTGAACTAAATGATATTATGCCAACACCAAAAGCCTGTCATTCATAGTTTAACTGTAACGCAGTTGGAAGGGTCAGTTACCATAAACAGATAGTACTGTGGATGAAGCTTAAGCCAGCTGAAAAGAAAATTATTTCAGACAACAGCAGATTTAATAAATGCCATATTCACTATGGTCTAGGTCCACTTCTTTCAGCAAATCTTTTTCTATACTGTCCAAATTAGACCAGACCATGTGACAGGACTCCAATGGAACCAAAGCTTTGAGATGAGTTTCCTACATGTTATTCCTAAAGTAAGCACACTTAGGACCCCCATCAAATCTGAATTTCAAAAGGTGCATTGTATTTGAACTCAAATTAGAAAAATTTAACATTTTAAGTAGAAAAACTCTGATCTGCTAAGTGAGAAGAAATAACTGAATTCCCCTAGTCCTGGGGACTTAATAGATCAGCTTTGTTCTCAGGCCAGCAACTTGCTATGTCTTTCTACAATTCAATCTCCTCTGGTCCCTGGGGAAAAAGCCCTACTCTCCAACACAGCTTTGGCTGTGTTTTGGTCTATGTCACTGCTCAGTAACCTCCCAGTCTGGCTCCCACTGGAGCATCCTGCAGAGTGCCTTTCTCTCTGCTAACTCCTTCTGCTTGCCTCAATATCCAGCTGCTCAGAAAAGGGCTCTCATCTTCTACCCTGAAAGGACTCCACCTGACAAAGGAAAATGGCAGCCTTCCTCTTTTCTCCTAAATCACTGCCTTTTAAAGGAATATATGCAACAATTAGATACAGCACGTGGTAAATGAACAAGTTTAAACACAGGCTGTCACAAACCAGGTAAATATTATCCCCTGGCAAAAGACCATGATGACACATCTGTTCTCGGTACTGGAGGATTATATTTGAAGCTTTTATAGCAATACTCAGGGCGAGTCAAGATTAACTCAGAACTGCCAACTTGCTCAGGCCTCAGTAATATAAGGGCATAAAAACTGCCAAACTGGGTCAGTCCTGCTTCCAATAGTAGTCTGCTAATAGATGCTTTGGGAAAGATTGTTATAGTAAGAGTACAAATAGTGTGATCCAAGCATAGCCTCACAGCTTCCAGCAATGAGTGCTTAGAGATTTCATGAGCTGGACGTTGCATCTGGCCATCACATTTAATAGCTACCAAGGGAGCTGCCTTCCATGAGCTTGTCTAATCTGTCTTTGAATCCATTTTTACTCCTGGCCTCCACAGCTTATTGTGACAACAAATGCAGTAATTTTATTATGAATTAGAAGGGTCTATCTTCACCAGGCCCAACTGTTTGCTCCTTGTTTCTTGTATGATGAAGTAATTAGCCCTTATTCACCTTCTCCAAACCATTCATGGTTTTATAGTCCTCCACAATATCTCTTTTCCAAGCTGTAGTTTTCCTATATTTTCTCCTTAGAAGCTTTTTTGTAGTTCTTGCTAAGGGATGTTAGGAGCAGACACTATCTCCAGCATTTCTGGACCAGGACTCCTGCCTGACTACTGAATCCCAGCCAAGTACATCCAGGGACCCAGAGCTTCTACTCAGGTTTGCAGAGTCAACTGGCAATGAAGGTGAGCACACACACACAAACACACACACACACACACACACACACCCCCCCCACCAACACACCAGTGAAAGCAAACACATGGCAATCTCTGGAGATAGACATACACATACAGAGGTTTGCCTGGGCCCTCTGACTTCCTAATCATAGAATCATAGAATGGTTTGGGTTGGAAGGGACCTTAAAGATGATCTGGTTCCAACCCCCCTGCCACAGGCAGGGATGCCACCCACTAGATCAGATTACCCAAAGCCCCATCGAACCTCACCTTGAACAGTGCCAGGGAAGGGACATCCACAGCTTCTCTGGGCAACCTGTTCCAGTGCCTCACCACCCTCACAGTCAAGAATTTCTTCCTAATATCTAATCTAAATCTATCCACTTTTAGTTTAAAACCATTGCCTCTTGTCCTATCATTATCTACACACATAAAGAGTTCCTCTCCATCCTTTTTATAAGACCCCTTTAAGTAGTGAAAGGCTACAATTAGGTCTCCCCAGAACCTTCTCTTCTCCAGGCTGAACATCCCCAGCTCTCTCAGCCTTTCTTCATAGGAGAGGTGCGCCAGCCATCTGATCATCTTTGTGGCCCTCCTCTGGACTCACTCCAACAGGTCCACATCTTTCTTGTGCTGGGAGCCACAGAACTGGATGCAGTACTCCAGGTGGGGTCTCAGAAGTGCAGAGTAGAGGGGGACAATCCCCTTCCTCGCCCGGCCAGTCACACCTCTTTTGATGCAGCTCAGGACACAGTTGGCCTTGCGGGCTGCAAGTGCACACTGCTGGCTCATGTTGAGCCTTTTGTCCACCAGAACCCCCAAGTCTCTCTCCTCAGGGCTGCTCTCAATGTGTTCTTCTCCCAGCCTGTACTCATGTCTGGGATTGTTCTGACCCAGGTGGAGCACCCTGCACTTGGACTTGTTGAACCTCATTTGTTTCACATGGGCAGACTTCTCAAGCCTGCCCAGGACCCTTTGAATGGCATCTCTTCCTTCTTTTGTGTCAACAGCACCACTCAGCTTTGTGTTGTCTGCAAACCTGCTGAGGGTGCACTCAATGCCATCATCTATGTCACTGATCCATGCTCACCAGCTGTTCCAGCCTGAGTTTGCTAGCAAATGGTTTGGGGAAGATACAGACGCTAGTTTCCCCAGCAGCTGGCGCCGGGCTCACGGGATGTGACTGTGGTCCCGCTCCAGCCATCAGCACTGAGTCCCTCAGTTGCTTCTTTCATGCTGGTTCCCCTCCCCTGGCAGCTGTGTTTTTGGAACACACACCCTTCCCACCCCAGTGTTGAGAGGTGGCAGAGACCCCCACCCACTGCAGCAGCAGATGCTGAGACCCCACTCACTCCAGTAGCTGACACCACAGACTGCAGGGCACCCACACCCCCATTCTGACTCCAGCTGCTGGCACCAAATCTGCTCACACCAATACTCCCAGTAACTGGCACCTAGTCCTTGTGGGACACATGGGATAGTGAGCGAGATTACACAGAGAGATAGTTAAGAAAGAATTTAGTAAGAAGACAGGACAGGCTACGTACTGACTGATCCCATTTCACAGGTGACTGGCCCTTTCACACTCCTTTTTGTCTATTCCTCTTCTGTTACTCCCCAGTCCCCTACCCCTGCTTGTTTCTCCAGCAGTCTGTACAGTCCCACCGATACCACCACCCTCAACACCCTGGACGCTCAGCTTTGCATCCTTACAAGACACAAAGTGCCAGTGTGCATGTAGATTCTGTTCAGTCCATCAATGAGTGTGTCTGAGGAGGTTTGTCAGGACCTTATGTTCATGTGCTTTTTTTTACATTATTATCAATGTTATCCATTATCAGCACTGCCATCATCCTTCCTAGAGAAGGATGATTCTAGGTCAAGGATTTTACAAAGATCAAGTTCACGCAAAACACATTGGTTCAGAAAGTGGAAAGCATGGGAAACAGTATAAACAGGGGGGGGGGGGGGAGAGGGGGGTGG
>VWZZ01004216.1:2022-21623 GCA_013399095.1 Psophia crepitans | reverse complement strand
TGTGTGTTGATCTGCAAACATCACAAATGTTTTTCAGTTGGGTTTTTTGAGTGTGTCAGGGGTATATCAAGTCCCACACTTTCTGTGACGAATGCAGTTGTTCCCACTTATATTCTCCTGCCACACACTGATATTCCACACTTGGTAGCAAGGCATGATAACCTTTTACTCAGCATCTGTATATTGTAGAGCAGTAGAGAAGTTGTGGTACTGTGCTGCTTTTAGATAACTTTTCCTAGCAGGGCTACCAATCCAAGAAAAGCCCTGCTAAAAGACACATTAACCATTGTCCTGGCTTCAGCTGAGATAGAGTTGACTTTCTTCATAGTAGCTGCGAGGGGGCTGTGTTTTGAATTTGTGCTGGAAGCAGCGTTGATGATATAGAGGTCGTTTTGTTATTCTTGAGCAGTGCTTGCACATAGCCAAGGCCTTTTCTGCTCCTCACCCCACCCCTCCAGCAGGATGGCTGGGGGTGCACAAGGAGTTGGGAGGGGACACCGCCAGGACAGCTGAGCCCAACTGACCAGAGGGATATTCCGTACTGTATGATGCCATCCTCAGCTTATAAGGGACTTAGGGAAAAGGAGGGATGGGGGAGGAGGAGGACGGGGTGGCAGCAGAGTTCAGAGTGATGATGTCTGTCTTGCCAAGTAACTGTTATGCGTGACGGAGCCCTGCTGTCCTGGGGATGGCTGAACACCTGCCTGCCGTGGGGAGTGGGGAACGAATTCCTTGTTTTGCTTTGCTTGTGCACACGGCTTTTGCTTTCCCTATTGAATTATCTTCATTTTAGCCCATGAGTTTTCTCAATTTAACTCATTTGATTCTCTCCTCCCTCCCGGCGGGGGAGTGAGTCTGTGTGGTGCTCAGGTGCTGGCTGGGGCTAAACCACGACACCTGTCAGCAGTTTTTTTCCTGAGAAATGACCAGCATAGGCTGATGCCTGTGCAGTCTGACAAGAGGGGTTTCCCACAACGGAGTTCAGAAATCTAGATGACCAGAAAAACAGAGAAAGGTAGAGGGAAACATCCCGGGAAGGAAGGGAGACAGGGAACCGTCACTGCTCTTTCTTGCAGAAGCAGGAGAAAACGAAGACCAGCAGAGATGGCTGTCCAAAGCAATTCTAACTTAATGCAGTCTGTAAAGCGAGGGATAGCACTTCGCTAGTCTCATCATCTGTCATCAATATAAACACAGTCATGTTTTGTGGAAGCAGTATAAAATACTATCTATTATTAAAAAGCAAGATTTGCAAGCATAAATTATTTGGCCAGTTTGCACAGAATATTTTTTACAGTGCTGCTTTAACATAAAAAGTACAGTGAAAATGGTAAATTATTCTAAAGGCAAAATGACTAGAAGGCATAACAAATTTACATGCATAATAACAAAGTACTTTCTAATTAAAGTTACCATATTTTCATTAAACTTGATCTGAAGATTATAATTCAGTGTTAGGTAATATATAATTACTAGGCCATTATGAATGTAACTGAAAAATCAGCAATCTGGAAAATATGGTATTAAGATCGACTTTAAATATTAAGTTTTGTTTCCTTCTAGAATAGTGTCTTATTTGTAGTCTACTTCTCTGATAGCAATACTTACACAGATGCACACCTATAAGGTTGTAATATTTGTTTTCTTTTTAGTAAACTCAAAAAACC
Organism: Psophia crepitans; assembly: GCA_013399095.1. Taxonomy (NCBI): domain Eukaryota; kingdom Metazoa; phylum Chordata; class Aves; order Gruiformes; family Psophiidae; genus Psophia; species Psophia crepitans. The sequence continues at coordinate 19,956 of VWZZ01004216.1, read as the reverse complement.
CAGCAAGAATGAAAAATCTGTCTAGTAATGTCTCATAAGAGAAAATTGCTTGCCATTAATAATTAGTGTTTTCCATTTCAAATAGAACTCTAGTTTATCTCTATTCTGTTAACATTAATAGTTGCAGAATTTTATTCTTGTAATTTAGTCAAGTTACTCTCTTTGTACTACTGGAACAGTGCAGGAGAGTGACAGCAAGATATCTTTCCATTACTTTTTTTAGGACAGCAATGTGTAATATGGACTGTTCACTTACACAGGCTGACAAAGCTTAAGCTTCAATCAAACAACAATGTTCCTTTGCATGTAAATGCAGCAAAAAGCATGAATGTGTCTAACATGGATTAAAGTAGCAAAAATCTACTACTTGATTTTGTAATTAAGTGATAAAATAAAATGTTTACATGCACAGAGGAATATACTCAAACAAATGATTGGCATATACCAAACAATCATTCCATTGCTGTTCTTTGAAAAACGGTTTTAATAGTTTATTAATATGTCAGTCATTGGGAACCAACAGACAGCTACAGACTGGCAGCAGAGGGAGTTCAGGTTTACTGCTGCTTGAAAGAGGATGCAGTACTTGGACATTCAGAAGGAAGGAGGAACATGAAAAGGCAGTTTATAAACCAGTTCCATTTTTTAAAAGCGTTACAGCAAACAGACTTCAAGGATCTACACTTGGAATCTTGCAGATTCTTAGTCCCTGTGCAGAAAGATCTCCTACATGGCTGTCATGCTGAAGCTGTAATCCCACATACGCTGCTCCTCCCAGGGAGCATGTGATAGACATGTGGCTAAGAAGTTGCCACAGCAGAAGTCCTCTTGTCCTGGCCCACCCCACCTTCCCTGTGTGAGTCTCCTTCCACGGTGGTGATTGCTCCACTGTCCCAGCTCAAGGTCTTCCAAATTGGACCCCAACTCTTGATAAATGGTCCCATCTTTCACAGCACCACTTTGGAAAAAGAGGTTCCCAGTGTCTAATATGTTTCTGTCTTTGATCCTGGGTCACTACAAAATATGCTTAGGCATTTTTAAAAATACAGTACAAATAGTAAGGGAAGAGCAAATTAGCTTCCATTGTGTTAAACATGTCATTTTTCACCAAACATGGATCTGTTGAACATAGTAACTTTCCCCATGCATTTTGAGTTTGATGTATTTTCTGGCAAGACTGTTGTGTGGCAACTTGAAAAGCCCTCTGCTGATTTTACATCATTTTAGCTTTTTGAGTAGCTGTGTGTCTTTGTTCACACCAGAGGACAGAAAAGTCCTTTTCAGTTCCACATGACTCCATTATTTCCTTGGGTAAACCTGCGTTTGCTTTTGACCAGCTCAAGGTAGGAACTTCAAGTCACACTCCAAATCACACTTCAAATTGGCCATTTAAGTTGGTCTGAAGCTAAGTTGGTCCTTATCTCTGTATCACTGTGGTGATCATCTTCAGTGAAAAAAACAGTGAGAGCAAGTTACAGGCATAATTCCTCCAGCATTTCAGAACAGGGCAAGATTTCCTTTCTTAAGTCCCCATACCCACATGAGTTGTTATGCCATCCTCTTGTAGGAAGCAGCAGCATGTGACTTTTAACTGACAACTGCATAATCTAAATTTCCCTTCTCCATTTTTCTTCTTCAATTTTACAGATTTGAGGGGAAAAGGGAAGTGAAACAGAATTTTTTTTAAATTCAAAAGAGGGAATATGGGCCATCCAGTCTATTTAGGCAGATTTACCCTGTTGTTCCTACAATCTGAGGAGCCATAGAATAAGGCTCCTCCTAAACTACAGTCTTCTAAAAACAGGAAAAATAAAGAAAATTTCTGTAGGGAAAAGGACTATTTCTGCAAAATGAATTCCAGAGAAGAAACCAACAGAAACTACTTTACCCAAACTCTGGTGAAAAAGACTTACCCATTTGGGTAGAAAAGCTGGTGACATTAATGAAACATGAAAGGAAGCAGTTAATACATGTACAGTTTATGAAGCAACATAATAAGGTGGCTTCTTTCCCCAGCTGTTATCCAGCGATTATCAGTTTCCAGAAACACGAGTCCCAATTCTGCAAGGGATGGGGCTCTTTCTCAGAGCTCTGAGGTAGGAAGAAAGCTTCCTGCCTACTCTGCCACAGAAATCAGGCCCCTGCACTGGGAAATAATGAGACACGAGTGTTCCTGAATGATGAAACACAAAGTTATCAGTCATTTAGCACAGGGAGGAAGACAACAGATTGGTTCATGTTCACTTCCAGAGGCACCGGCACTGGCACTACTGTGCCGAGGCTGGTGGAGGTGTATTTATCAGAAAAGACACTGAGTTACTGACTCAGATTGACTTTGTCAATATCAGCTCAAATGGTGCATTTATCGTCTCCCACCAGCTTTGCTGGCCATCAGGCATCTGCTAAGCACACAACTTAATTCAACACAGACCACAGACTGCAACAGACACGCCTCAGTGGGAAATACCCAGTGAATTTCAGTTTTATGAATTAATAATGCACCAGCAAAACCCAACCTGAGCACAAGGGCTCAAGGTACATCATCAGCTCCCAGTCTGAAAATTCTGATGCTATGTAAAAGAAGGAAAAGAAAAGGACTTTTTTTTCCCCTTTTCCTTTCTGTTGTAAAATATGTCTCCATAGTTCAGTGAGCAACATGCCTTCCTCAACTGTATTCACTCTAGTCAATTTGACCGAAACAATGAAGATTAGTCTCTGTTATCGCACCCTTAATAAATTTTGCTAATTACCTTTCATTGAGGAACTTATTGCTATTTCAAAACATGTCCTACTGCTATGTCACATTCTTTCCTATAATATCAGTTTTGATAATATTGAAATTATGTAACAAAGGTACCTGCTTTCCTTTTTCTTATTGGTTTGTCAGTCCTGCAAAGAATATATGGTACTCCTTTTACAGAAAAGTCTTAGGAGGCAACTTTCAAGAAAAAATTGTTTTAAAAATCTAAATAAAACTCTGTTGCATCAAAAATCTTTAAATCCAGCATCTTTACAGTTCATTACAAGGAAAAATATCTCCTCGCATGGTTTCCTTGCTTCTGGAGATGGTATAATGGTCAGCATGTTTGCAAGTGTACAACATAGTTCTTCTAAAAAATGGTCAATTGGTTTTTTGCACCCACTTATCAAAAGCATCTTCTCCAGCGATATTTAATTTGAAATATTGGAGGAAAGCAAGTGATTTACTTGGTTTAGATGGCTCAGAGTGGTCATTACCACCACAATCGTATGTTCTGGGTTTTCATCTGCTCAGAAGGGAGACAGTATTAGATTAATTGGTTACAAAGTAACAGCAATATTTTTCTTCCCTATTTAATTTTTTGTCCCCCACAAATAAAGCAGTCTTGGTTTGCTTCTTGTTCTGTGGGGCTCATTTCACTAAAAAGTCCACATCTAGATTTTGTCGTAACTTTCTCCCATTTAGTCTGGATGTGGATACGAAGAGAGAATCTCCCATACTCTATTCTACCTCTGTTCTACCCAAGATACTAAGGCAGAATTCACAGAGGACATGAGGAAAGGGTATGATGTGTAGGATGTAAAGACGAGTCTTATGCTGTTAATGTAACATGTAGTCTAATAGCTGATGGTACCAATCCCAAGGGAGGAAACACAGAAAACTGAATTATTAATACATCACTATTAAATAATAATATATTCTCTGTTTGTTTTACCATACACGTATGTGGAGAAAGAGAGATCATAATTTTATCCTCTGTTAATAAAACTAGGACAGCTCAGACCTCATGTCTACACTCATGCCTAGAAATCAGACATAACAACACCCTGCCCTGGGAAATGCCTCTTTCTTCAATTCAGACTTGAGACTCCAAATTCCCCTCCTTGCACACAACTAGTTCTTGTATATCCTGACCAGCACAACAGGAGTCTGCACCTTCTCTCACCCTTATTTAGCAAGGAGCATGCCAAGCTGACTGTACCAGTGCAACCACAGTCATTCCTTGCATTACCCTTCAAGAACAGAATCCAAGCACCATCTGGGGGATGTGCACACTCGAAAAAGAGATATTACACCCAGACGTGCAAAGGAACAAGACTAAGCAAGCAGGAGGGGCACACAGCAACATCTGCCCACACTGTTAAGGGCTCCCAAGTACTGGATCAATGGTCAGAGAGCAAGCACCTTCCTAGACCAAAACTCTCTCTTCTCTATAGCACAGTCCAGCTCCCTGTTTCCTCATTCTCACACAGTCCTTGTCGATCCCAGACAAGGTTTTAAATATATTAATCTTTGCAGAACAGAAGGAGTTAAATCCTCAGGTTACCACTCAGCTATTTACCCATGGTGCAATAAATTAAAGCCAAACTGACCAAGAGACACCATCCTGTTTCAGATCAGAAGTCATCAAATGTTTTGATTTTGCAGTGTCAGTATGTTGTGCTAGAATGCGTTGGTTTGATTGTACACCACCAACTAATTAATTCCATTCCAAAACATGGGTTTTCTCTATCTTTTTTAAAATTTGCCATTTCCAAGATCTAGTATATGGTGTTATCAACAAATGAAGAATTCCATTATTTATCCAGAAGACAATATATTAAAACCCCCCACTTTATTAGTGAAGTAGGCATATATCAATTATATAAATATTTAAATAGATACAGCATCTTAGAGTACTTAAGAGCCCTTGAGTACTCAAACTGATACCATTTGGAGAGATCAGAGAGACAATTCCTGGAGCTTTCTGAAGACAAGATCTTTAAGATCAGTTTCTCAGAGTGAGTTATCCAAATTTTGGATGACTCCAAATTATTACCCTGTAGAAGATTAGATCTATTCAGGCAGTTAAATTTTAATTAGAGAAACTAAATTAAAATGAGAAATCTGGATTCTCACTATAATTGTAATCAGCCGTGCTTAAGAAAGACACATTCAAACTACAATCATTGCATGGTCACTAGGATGACAAGGGAAAAGGAGATTTGTTTAGCCTAGCCTAACAGAGGCTATAATGATATGCATTAGCTGAACAGAGGGATAACAAATGAGTATAAAGTGACCGTGACTAAAATTAGGGTGGAAAGAAAAAGAAAAGCGCCTATCAAAACGAGGGTGCTATAGCAGAAAACTGTAGAGTTAATTAAATCTATCACATGGTAGACTGCAATAGCAGGAACTTTCAAGTTAATTTGCCTGCATCCAGAAACAATTCTTATTATTATTTTTCCTGAAGGTGATATTCAGCTGGCACTCAAAAAGAACTCCTAAACCTGCAAATCTTCACCAGTTGGATTATGTTGATGAAGGGCTTTTAGGTCTTACAAATTCAGATTTTTTTCATGTTCACAGGACTAGGAAATACATTTTGAGTAATTGTTTGTGAGGTGGAGTTACATCTTTCCTGAATAGACTTTGGAAGGTTTTGTTTAGGTAGGTGAGTTCATACAGCCCTGAGATTGAGATAAATTCCTTGAACAAAAGAGGCAGTCATGGGGAGTCATGTAAAAATCATAAGAGGAAATAACTTAGTTAAGCCTAATTTAGTTTCTGCTTCAAAACTCTTATGTCTGAGCTTGCTTTATTACTCCTCTGCTACTTAAATATATGGCATGTTACTATAAATATGACAGCATTTCAAAAAACATTCATTTATGGCTGACTGCTTTAGTAGCTTAGTTGAAGTCAAGTGGATTATTTTTGCAATATGTTCCCTCCTCTTAAGCCTTCTGTCCCAGCCTGACAAGATCCAAGAGTGTCCCAGAAGAGTGCACTCTAAATAGTAGTTTGGGGAAACCACTAATGCTACTCTGCTTGCTTTTATTAGCCATCTTCACTAGCTAACAACATTGGCAAGGAACCTGGTTTTTGTTCTTGGCTGCAATTCTATGACAAGTGTTTCTAATCTAGAGCATTAATTTTTGACCTATTAAACCAGAAGAATTCCCCTGGTGGTAAAAGGGGAAATTAAGCCTGACATCTATGAAGTTTCATTTAGTTCTGCCCTAAATGTTGTCCAGATAGAAGTTAGGAAGGTCAAGAGAAATTCAGAAAGCAGAGAAGAGTATTCTTTCCTCTGTTAAAATCTGTATGGTGAGTTCAACAGGCAGCAGTAAACCTTCCTCTGTGCTGTAGTTTTAATCAAGGGTTGTCAGTGATCCTAGTTTCAGAGGTAATCTGGGGTGTAACTGTCTGCTTTTGCGGGGTGAAAGTACCATCTATGACCTTCAGCTCTAGGCTTCAGGGCATTATGGATGAAGACATCTGTGACACTGAGGTCTGATAGTTGCTTTTTAATCACCCTTGCACGTACAGATACCATGGAGCTTGCTAAGATATCACAGCCCCCTGTGCAGGTTGACCTACAAGAGTTACATCAGTTTAGTTTCTCCCATAGCAACTTCTCTGCTTCTTTCTTAGGAAGTTGGTAGCAGAAATTCTGTAATCACACAATAGATTATTAGAACTTAGAGCAAAACTGGCACAGCGTCCACTTGGGCTAATAGCCCCAAAGAATCGATCCATCACCCAAACAACAAAGAATCACCAGAAACCAGTCTCCAAGAGACACTTCTGTTAGCCAGATGCCCGTCCCAAGATTTAAGACCTGTTATCTAGTCTCTTTCCAGCTGTGTAATGAGTTTCCCTCTCAGTTTGATGCCACTCACTGTTACAGTGAGTTAGTGCTTCTTATTAACTTGGTGTTGATTGATATGAGCTTTGTATAACTCATCACAGGATACAATTTATTTTTATAACAATTATGAAAGAAATACATGAAGTAGTAAAGAGAAGAGTAGCCATCTTATTCTTGGATGATTTTCATGGCCAAAGGCAAGATGAGTTGTGACAACAAACTCCTCAGAAAATTAGGATTCAGGGTTTCTCATCCTCTCTTTAGTGAATATTTTAGAAACGTATTTTGTTGTTGCCAAAAACGTGCATCATGCGCTAAAATTTCCAGCTCTATTGCTGCAGAAAGTAGAGAATAAAACAGAAAATATCCTTTAAAATTGCCTATGACATGACATGGTATTTCTATTTCACCTTGAGTCAGCACGTGTAGGTCTGCTGCAAGCAGTTAGACTCATCGGATGGTGTCCATATCCATGCATATGGCTGCGAATAACATCCTAACCAATCATTTCACCGATTCAGTATTAACAGCCTGTTAACATATTATAAGACATTAATAGATCTTTCATTACCAATTATATTTCAGGATTGCTTTTTACATAAATGCCCTATTGCTAAGTGTATGCCATCTCATTGATTCTACTCCAATGTACCTAACACAGTAGTTAAAAACGGCTAACACCTCACTCATGTAACATTACAGGTACATTTAGTACCTTTCTCCCCTCTGATTATAGACATATCAGATCATTAAACACTAGCGTGGGGACACTAGCTGAGCCTTTCCTTTTAACAAACTGCCACTGCGAAACTAGAGGCTAAGCCCTTCTCCTTTAATGACTCAGTAGCACTGCCTTCATAATCGAGGGAGGCTGGGAAGAGATGGAAGGAGAGTACACAGAGTTTCAACCAGCATTTCACTACAGAGGTGGTGTTTTTTCATGTCTGATTTCAAGCATTTTTTTAAATGTCCTCTCGTGCCCTTTTCTGCTTGCTTCTTTTATTTAAAATGTTGATGTTCGTTATCAGAAAGGTTGCTGTACTTGCGTGTGTGCCAAATTGAACATAATTACTCCATGCAATCATTTAGCATCTGTATAATCCTACAGATAGAACAGCAAACTAGTATAACTGGTAAACATGCATATGCTAAATAATATAACATATATGTACAACTATCTATCTTGTAAGTCAGACTCTAATTTGGAACCATTAGAGGTGTGGGAGACATTTGTTTCTACAGAGAATATGACAGCATTTCTTGTGGTTGCCTTAATGAATGAAATCAGTCATTTTTTGCTCCTCAAACCAATTGCATACCAACTGTAAATTGTTTCACAGCTCTAATGGGTTTCCTCTCCTGAAGCTTTAAAGGGATAAAAAGGCTTTACCTTCACCCAGACTTCAGACTGCATCATCTGGAAGGTCCTCTACACTTCGTGTAGGAAATTTAGCCCTCCAGCTATTGACATGGAAGTCTTTCCTTTCCAGGTTTATCAGTGATCAGAAGGAAAAACAGATGCAGAACTGACCACTGAGTGAAACGTCCCTTAGACTTTCCCTGGTGAAAGTCTCCACCCAAAACATGGATCAAGCCTCAGGGACCTTCCTTCCCCTGCAGAAGCACACAAAAAACCAGTCACTGCAGAGACTTACCTAGGCAAAGAGGTTTACACAAACCTCCCTAGGCACAGAGAACTCTCCATGAGCCTGTGCCCTTCCCTGTTCCACTTGCTCAGGGTTTCTCTTTTCCTTTTCCTCCCCTTAAATCTGATTTCCTTTAGAGGTATGTTGAGCTGGAACTTCTTGATCTCACCACAGCTCTTTAACCCTGTGTTTACCAGCAGCATGTCTGGTACCATTGAAAGATATACGAAACATTTCAGGATAAATATATGCCATAGCAATGTAATAGTACCCATCTGACTCTTGGCTGATTTTCATGGCCAAAGGCAAGATGAGAAGTAATAACTAATTCTACAGTAGATGAGGATTTAAGGTTTCTCATCTTTTCTTTGCTGAATATTTAGATAAAATGCATTTTATAGCTGCCAAAAAATTATAGCACATATCACAATTTGCAGTTCCATTACCCAAGATAAATTAATACAGTATGACAAAGTGATTCAACAGACTTGCTCTGTTATTATTACCTGTTTCAGAACTCCCAAATAAAATCAGTCATCTGCAATGTATGCTGTGTCTCCCAGAGCTCCATTAGTTCTCTTGATACCTTAAACATGAATAACTGCTGGAAAGGGAAAGGTTATATTAATGCCTCTAAATAGCGTACCAAATAATTATCTAAAACAGAGGTAACAAACTTATTTTAGGACCTTCCCTGTACTAACAATTTGCTAAAATTAGTAGTTAATAAGACACATATCCTCAAGGACTCTTAAATTACTTCACAAACGACAGCCCAGGAAATAGCATTATTTGCATTTTAAACTGAGGAAATTGAGGAATAGAAATGCTATTAGAATAGAATAGAATAGAATAGAATAGAATAGAATAGAATAGAATAGAATAGAATCATTAAGGTTGGAAGAGTCCTCCAGGATCATCTAGTCCAACCATCCCCCCACCACCTATTACCCACTAAACCACGTCCCTAAGTACCATATCTAACCTTTCCTTAAACACCCTCAGGGATGGTGACTCCACCACCCCCCTGGGCAGCCCATTCCAGTGCCCGACCACCCTTTCCGAGAAGAACCTTCTCCTCATCTCCAACCTGAACCTTCCCTGGCGCAACTTGCAGCCATTTCCCCTTGTCCTGTCACTAGTTATCTGCGAGAAGAGGCCAACCCCCAGCTCACCACAAATGGTGAATCACGTATAAGACATAGAAGAACAGAAATGGTGGCACAGATTAAATTAAGAGCACTTAACTGGGTCAAGCTGGGAGTACAGTCAAGTCATATTCCCTTCATCAAGACAGAGAGTAGCCCAGTAAACACAATTTGCCATTACTGACAAAAGGCCACAGGCAGTGCTGGTTCTGAGGACTTGCCAGGGCTTGTCTTGGTATGGCTTAGCCATGATATTGGTAGTCTAGAAGTGTAGCTTAGTTTTAGTTCATAATAACAAGTAGTTACTCTATGCAGATTGAACAATCTAGGACTTTAGAGCAAAAATTGGAAGGATGATCTCAGGTTCCACATTGTAAATACCGATGACAATGGTCAACAAGCGGTCACTGTAGAAGTGCAGCCTCACGAGTAATGTAACACCAGTGTTAAAGAAAAAAGCATACAGAAAAACTGAATGATCTGGAAACAACTAAAATGAGCAACATATAAGAAGAAAACATATAAAAATACTTTCAAGCAGATGCAAGACTGAAGAAGAAACCCACATCATGGACATCACACTCCATCTGACAAAGCCCTCAGGAGTCTGATGACTTGTAGACTTCCCTTCTCCATTCTTCTTCAGAAGGTCAACCTTGGACCCAGAAGGACATTGCAAGGGTGAGCACACCAATGAACAAGAAGGAGATACTAGGAAAGCTTAGTATAAAAGTGTTAAGAATACCATGGATGAATATTCTCTGTGTTAGTTTGGACTATTAGACATTAACTGGGCTAGCAATAAATTCTTAGCTCCACATATATGATGTTAATGTCTTTTGCTTACAACTGAATTTTGAGCATAGTGAGACAGAGAGCCTGATCAGATCCTAAGGTACATGGACTGCTATAAGATATATGTTCCTCTCTTAACCCTTCAATTCCATTCCCAGAGTAAAGCACTGTAAATTCTCCAGGAGCTCATACACTCCCTGCCAGCAATAACACCCCTATTTACAGACTCAGTTATGAATTCTTAGTCTACATTTAGAGGAAATTACAATCCTTTCAACTTATAATAATTACGGTAGATTTCAATGAAAAACTCATTTTCTTATATGAATTATCAATAAATAATACCCGTTTTCAGAAGGAGGAGCTGAACTCCTGGTCAGTTTCAAAGATAATAATCTGCGAATTGCAAATAACACTTTTCCACAAAAGAGATTTCATCCTTCCTGATAATGGCTCTACTGCTTTCAGTCTTAAAATATATGGTATTGTTGCATTCTGCCCACACTGGAATGGTTGCATTTCAATAAGAGGTGAAATAACGTTCTTCCTAATACATATGCCAGAAAACTACCATGTAAATAGAATGTCATTTTTATTATTATTCCCTTTCCAGAATCATTCTTCATAATGCAGAGTTTGAACTTTTCAGCTGACTATCACATTGTAGAATATCCTCTTTCTTTCTTATGTTTGGTATCACAAAATACCATGGCAGATTAATCCTGTTCAGAAGCATGATGTCCCAGCAGGAACCTGGGGGGGGTGGGGGGATGGAAGAAGGAAAAAAAAAAGCTCCAGCTTTTTCAAAACCATAGTTCCTTCAACAGTAGCTTTCATTTCTTTAGAATTCATGATTTCTTAGTAAGTAAGAATAGGAAATCATTGACAATGAGCCTAAAACAAAAGCAGACTTAAATAAACTCAATATATCATAAATAAAGTCCTGGGCAAGGGAATAATAGGGAAAAACTATTTTGGGGGATTGCAACCAGTGCAAAACCAAACAACACTGAAGTTAAACAACTCCAAAAAGAAAATGTGGTGAGACAAATTTGGGCTCACAGGGAGCTCTCTGAGTATTTTGGAATAAGAAAAGGATTGTCCAAAAAGTATAATCAGGGAAAAAATGCTTAGGGTGATGCAGAAAGTAGTACAGTAGCATAAACAGACAAAACCAGTAGTGGATAAGTGTAAATGTTTAAAATCCAGCAATCGATAATAAGCTGAAGGACAGTTTTGGCTTTGGTTGTTTGGTTTTTTTAAAAAGACAATATATAAAGGGCATGGCAAAGCAAAGTAAGATGTCTTCAGCTTTATGGAGAAGGTGAACTATTAACAAATGACATAGTAAAGGCAGAAATGTCCCAGAGTTTTTCACTTCCTTTTTCACAGAAAGGTTAATAGTGATCAGATGCTTCACAAGATTGCTGTTAACAACAGCGATGTGAACACAGACCAGACTAGAATAAGAATACATCAGAGAATATTTAGGTATTCAGGAAAGTTATATATATATTCAAGTCACAAGGCTTGAGAAAATTTATCATAGAGCAAAGCAATCTTTGAATTGTTAGCGATTATCTTCTAGACTTCATGGAGAATAGATGAAATCTGAAAGGGATGGAGAACAATAAACATTGATCTTACCTTTAAGAAAAGTAAAAATAAACACCTGGAGAGTTAAAGATCAGTAAACATAACTTTGTTATGCAGAATGATACTGGAGTAAATGATTAAATAATGAATTGATAAGCTCCTAAAAACAATGAAGTAACATTAAGCATCCACTATCCATTTCCTGAGACAAAACCTTTTCAATGACTAACCTGTTTGCCTGTTCTGGCTGTCTCTCCCTCAGCAAACAGAGAAGAAGCACAAGCCAAACTGTGCATGGAACTGGGGAATGTTTTTGGCACAATCACTCGCAGGTAAAAAACCAGGAGTAATGTTTGCCATGACATCACCCCAGCCACTGAAAGAGTTAATGAGAATGATCAGTGACTGGCATTTTGGTTCTGCCTGAACACAGATGCTTAGCACGTAAAAGGGCAATTTTTAAGGCAATTATCACTAGGTTGCATCACACTGGAAGATCATATTAGGTGGGGACGACCTAAGGCTGCACTACACACAATTCTAGTCAATGTTTCCATGAACAATATGAGTAGTGGAAAAGCGCCTTATAACATTTGTGGATAATTGAGCTGGGATGGGCTGCAAGCACTTTGGAGGGTAAGTTTAAAATTCAAAACAATCTTGATAAATTGGTGAAATGAGCTGAGATCAATATGGAAAAATTCAATAACATCACCTGTGAAGTACTACAGAAAACTCAAGTGCACACATATAACATGGGAAATAAGTGGCAGGTGGCTACATTGCAAAAAAAGGACCTGGGGTATATAAGTAGTGAAAACTGGAAACAAGTCAATAGTGCCCTGCTGTTGCAAGGAAGGTAGTAGGATTATGGCATATAAAAATCAGAAGGCAACCATCCTGCTGTATGAGGACCTAAACTGGCATCCACTGGAGTCCAGTTCAGCATCACACTTTCAGAAAGATGCAAACAAGCCAAAGAAAATGCAAGAGACAGCAATAAGAACGAAATGGTTTAGAAAATACAAACTGTAAAAAGAGGTTGAAAGAACAAGCTATTTTTAGGCTGGAAAAGTCAAAAGGGAAGGCAAGATCCAATCCGTCATTGCTACTCCATGGTCTGTCACAATCTTCATGGCTCAGCTGACTGCTGAATATGTCTCTTTTCCCTGTCAGTTAGAAGAAAGAGAAAAAAAAAAGAAAAAAAAAGGATCTAGACTAAATTCTTCTATATTACCAACAAACCAGTAGCTGGGTGAATTAAAAATGAAATAGCCTATTTACTTTGACAAGCCAATTGTCCTGTCTTTAGATTTCCCCACCTAAATCCTGACTTCTTTCAGCTTTTCTTAATAATCCTGTGCCTGTAGTATGTAAATTAATCTGCCTTTGAAAAAGCGCAACTAGACATTACCAACTAGATTTAGTTCAGTGCATGATTTATTAATTGGGTCATTTAAGAACACGAATTGATCTGTCATTTTTAAGACCAGATACTTGATAATACGCATAATCCTTAAAATATGTAGGATAAAGATAAAAATACAGCCTGTTATCAGGAAGCCATACTAAATCAGCTTCAAAATCATACCAATTGAAACAATGCTTCTCAGCTCGTTTCTACTTCTTTGATGTTACCTTGGTTCCATAGTATCATAAACAAATTATGCATTTTCACAGAAGAAACTTAGCTCATTTGTGGCACTTGAGCACAGTTAAGTTCCTTCCAAGACTTGAGATACATGGCAACAACACTTATTAACTGGTTCAGTAAGTAAAGAATTTCAGCTGCAAGATCATATTCCCTTGGTTACATTGGAAGATGAAGCTGGAGGAATGGTACCCTGTTACATCCTATTGTATGCCATCACCTAGATGTAGCATTGAATGTTTATTTGAGTAGAAATAATGTCAAAAGGAACCTTCACTTTCTTATTCAGGTGAGAATAAATGTTGGAAAATTTGCAGACCAGACCTCACTAGACAAGGACAATCTTCAAAACTGACTGTTCAGTCAGATAATGGTGTTTCTTTTCAGAGACTTTAGGGTAAGTTTCTATTGCCTCTTCAGTTTTGGTTTGCCATTGCTGGAGAGAGTGTCTCCAGATTTCATAGTATATTTCCCTTGCAGACAAGTCGTCTTTCTATCTTCCTGACCTCTGACTAAGTCAGAGTGGTGACCCACTAAAATACATCAATAAGCACTGGAAAGTTACGTAGGAGTTTTAGCAGTCAATTTTGTTTTTCTAGGGTTTGTTTTTTTTTTTTCCCCTCTGGGCTGCAATCTGAAATGACAGCCCAAGGTCTTAATTATTTGCTAAGGAATTGCAGATAGATGGATAGATAAATAGAAAGAGAAAAGTGGTAAGGTAATTTCTTCTGATGGGGAGGGCGGGAGCGGTGGTAAAGAAGGCAGAGACTATAAATACTCCTAAATCAGACTGTTTCTTTTCTTATATCAGAGATTCTCCTTTTCATAGCCACCAGTGCAGCAAGCTCCACTTTTTATGAAAATTTGAAACATATACTCACAACAACAGAGTGAGAAAGCTCCTGAAACAGTTCAAGTGTTATCAGCTCCCACGCTTAAAGCCCAGAGTAAAAGGGAGAATGTTAGGAGAAATCAGGCCAGATGGAGGGAGGTGAGGCTGCTGCAACTCCACAGTCTGCGTCCAAACAGTATCGAGGCTGAGCATGGACTCCCAGCAGCCACACATAGAGCACATGTATGCACACATACATACAAATACATGCAGCTGGCCACACGGAAAACATGCACGGCGCTCACACAGACACAGGCAGCACCAGAGGCCTCATCCTGCTCCCCTCTCTTGCTGAGTAAGTGGAAGACCAGTAGTAAGAATGTATATGAGTCTATCTACAGATGTATATATATATATACACATATATACATTTAAAAATTGGGAGGGGGGGGAGGGAGAGAGAGATATACACATATGCAATGTGGACCCCTCTAACGTGTAGGCTCAGACACCCAGTCTGACCAGCAACTGACCCCTGGATTCCCCCAGTCTCCCTAGATACTGTCACCTGGGTACAGATGAGTCCCTGAGGCCACAGTTCCACTCCATCTGCTGGAACATAACCGCTCATACAGACACACACACCCACACACACACACCCACACCCACCCACACCCCCCCTACACACAAAATCTGGCCAGGACNAGATGAGTCCCTGAGGCCACGGTTCCACTCCATCTGCTGGAACATAAACGCTCATACAGACACACACACCCACACACACCCACCCACACACACCCACACACCCACACCCCCCTACACACAAAATCTGGCCAGGACTCCCATGGACTCCAGCAGCCAACTCTGCTGTGGTCTCACCCTTTTTCCTCCTTTTTGGGTGTGGACCAGCTTTTACCACACAACCTAGCAAGGAGAAGGCACTCAGTGACCAGGAATCACATTCAGAGATGGGAGGAAGTAGCTGATTAGGCAGGAGACAAACCAGTTCAGGATTATAAGAGAAGGAAGGGAAATGTGCAGAAAGTTGAGGCAAATGCTGAACTGGTGGGAGAGGGTGCTTCAATAAAAGCAGAAGAAAATAGATGAGGATTTATGGACTTGGTTTGCTTTTGAAAAAGGAGAAAACATTTATCCCACTGAGAACAGTTATGAATTGAGTACATGCTTCTTCACTACTGCTGTACCACAAAGCTGTCAAAACTGCAAAAGCAACAATGTGCAATACCATGGGCACGTTACTTTTTTAATAAAAGGCTGCCAAAACACACAGTGGGCAGAAGCTTAAACTAGTGTTTGGGAACATTACTTACTCATCCCAGCTACTTACCCAAACATTTGATTGGGATTGGCAAAACAACACAAGGAAAAATAAAATTCTCAACCATGACCTGAAAAGAAACTGTGGGACTGTGATATTTATACAACACGGGAGGTGCCCTAAGGTTCAGAACAAAGAAAAGCTGCCAGATGTTTGCCAATTTATGCATGCCTCATGCCATGGCCCTTTGCAGCATTTTGTATGTAATGGAAGAGAAGCCTGCACAAGAGGAAGGCAAAAAAAAGGAAAGAGTAATAGAAATGGACGTTTTGAGCAATAGAATAGGGAAAAGATGTCAGGTCCATTTTGTCAGAAACTTTCTCTATACTAATCTTCCCTGCATAAAGATACAATAACAACCCTTTTTTTCTAATTAGACTTCTTATGAAAATAGCAGTGAAAGGTTTATTTTAAAAGTTTTGCAGTCCCACCCTTGATGATTTTTAAGACTAGTCTGGATGAAGCCCTGAGTACCCTGGTCTGATCTCAGAGATGACCCTGCTTTGTGTTGGAGGTTACACTAGAGACCTCCTGAGGTTTTTTCCAGCCTGAATTGTCCAGTGATTCTGTGATCCTAAAAAACTTTGTACATCAGAAAGTTCATTTGCATATCTGAAAGCAGCCAAAGCAGTGGGCAGGTTCTCAAAAGTTTGTAAACATATCTACAGATGTCTCTTTCCGCAGGCTATAAGTTATGACTGGATGGATGCATGGCATAGAAGTTTGAGGTGTTTTTACCTCGAGAACTTTTGCATTCAAACCAAAGAATCCATTGAGCCTGAACCCAAATTATTTTAGAATGTCATTTTTGTGCTATCTGTCAGTATAAATGTCATCAAAGTATGACACAAGAAGAGGGTGAGTTTCAGGGAGGAGCCATCCACTCAGAGGAGCTGTCAGCGTCTTTAGCCTGCAGGGATGGACAACAGATCTTGGACCTGCACCAATAGCTCCTCCTCTTGACAATTCTCTATGAGCAGACCCTTGAAGTACTTGGTTTTCTAGGTTGCCATAGCAGTGTTGCTTCGAAGTTCAGGTTTGCTATTTTTTTCAATTCATTGTGACCTTCTGGGGTGGACTTTTCTGTCAGCTAAACCTACTCTCCATTTTTCAAGGAACATGAAGGGTATCACTGATAACTGGTGAGAATTATGCCTGTGCCAAGAACCTTTCCATTGGCAGAAAGATGGCGGAGGCGGAATTGCCGCTTCCCATGGCATGTTTTTTAGTGTAATGGATAGGAAGGAAAAGTTCACAGTAACAGTGCTGAAACAGTACATAAAGACAGCTGATAAGTGTAACTAAGGTGCTGCTTGGGAACTGTTTAACCAGCAATAAGAAGTGAAAATGAAAAGATGTAAATATCTCACTGCACCTGAGCAAAGCCCAGATGTAGCTAAAACTCTGCTCCTGCAGTCCCTGTTAAATTTCGTTAGCTCATATCACACTGCTTAAGAGAGGTTCATATTTTTATTCTGAGTTCCTTCACTCCTTCCTTAAAATTTTCTGTAAATGTGGAAAAGAATGTAAAAGATACACACTAATGCAAGAATTGGGAGCAATCGGAACAGTTACTGACAAAACGATGTCCCTTCCATAAATATAACATTATGAGTATTGACAAGAACAACAAGAAAACTTACTGTGTACAAGGTTCTCATTTCCATTCAGGTGAGAAATTGATGCCCTTAAAAAGCAGCCATTCATAACACTGGGGAAAATTCTCACTATGCTGAACTTGCAGCAGCTGGTGGGATGCTTAAATGTCATGTTTTTTCTGTGAGGAAATGAAACTTTTGAAGAGTAAAGATGTTAAAAATAAAATAAAGAGAGGCCTGTGGAATGAGAGATTTGCCCTTCCTGAAGTTGTCCTGAGAAGAAGGTTGTCCTCTATGTTTGAATTATGTCCATGACAATTAAGAGCTATGAAGCAGCTGACAAAGCATTGGTTATTGGTGGACATACATGAACCAAGAAAGGATAAATATACTACCTGTCCCATCCCACTCGGTGGGTGTAAAGGAGACGTAATATTTAATTCTCTGTGCGGTAATCAGGAGTAAGGACAATTACTCTAGAGGTTGAAATAAATCATAAATTTACTTTAAACTCAGCAGAACTACAAAAGGTAGTGGCTTGGCAAAAGCTATAACAATACTTCAAAAGTCAGTGGAACTATGAAAGACAATGGCTCAGCAAAATTTGTGACGATATTACCCCAATGTGCCGAAAATGAAGTTAGAGACAAAGAGAGTGGCAAGAGAAAAAGAAAGAGAAAAAGAAAGAAAGAGAGACAGAGAGAGAGAGAGA
>VWZZ01004215.1:90105-115110 GCA_013399095.1 Psophia crepitans | reverse complement strand
ATTCTATTCTATTCTAAAGGGAGGTGGGATGGGCTGTGCTGGAAAGAAATAAATAAATCCAAAGGGTGGTTGTTAATCTTAAGGTTTAGGGAGCAAATCTGCTTATTCTCAGCACCATGTTGCAAGGGGGAGCATTGCAGTGACAATTTTGGAGAGGTATTTCCCTGAAATGGCATCACCCCTACAACAGTTAAGAGGCGTGCGGGAAACGTCCTCAGAGTAACACGTCATTCATGTTCTGAAATGTCCTGTACCACCTCCGCAGGGAGCTGACGGGGTGGGACTCGCCTGACCTGTTAAGGCGCCGTTACCGTTGGTGCTTCTCGTGGCTTGGGAAGCACCAAGTCAGGGAAATGCCGTGAACTGCAGGGAAGAGCTAAGGAGGCACTGGAGAGGCCGCCTCTGGAGGAGCCTTGCGCAGGCGTCACCCACCCTGGCAGCGGCCACCCCTCCCTGCCGCTGCTCTGCGGGACTTGGTGGACCTATGCCATTCTATGTTGTTTTCCAAATATCTACATTTCTTTTAAAGAGATTAGCAAAGAAAGTTCCTAACATTTGATCAATTGAAGAACTGATCTCCAGAACAGAAATAGTTCCTTTCCAAAATATTACAGTGATCAATGGGATTTAAAATTTGGGTTGCATGAAATGTTTAATAAGCCTTTATTTAGCTTTACTTTTCTTCACATTGGTCTTTGATCCATCGAGATTTCTGTGCCATGGGAAAAAAAAAAAAAGAAAAAAACCATCAAAGGAAAAAGCCCTAAAAATTATCCCTCTGTCACTTCAAACCCTCAATTTTAGATTTACACAAAAAGCAGCAAGGTTAGGGACGACCTTTCTGTCTTCTGCATCTGATTTTCTGCTTTTTCGGTAGCTTCTATGTATTACGGAAGATAGAAAATTAATGCCATAACCATGTGTTAATTATTAAGGACTCTAAAAGGCTGAATTAATTTGTACTGAATGAGCGTAAATTATATAATAAGCCCTTTGATCACGATTGGTTGCCTTTCCTTAGATTTCCCCCTGTAAGTTTAGTCTTATCACTTATAGCCTTGCTAAGAAGTCTATTAATGTATTCATCCTTGTTCTTTAGGTACAGAATAAATTAGGTTCTCCAGGAAGCCCCGCACTAAGATGCTCTGCAAGGACCTACTAATCCACAGGTACGGGGGATCAGGAAATAAGCCCCCCCCACACGCACACGCATGCCGAGCAGCGTCACCGGAGGAGCTTTTCGGTTTACTGAGTCTAGCGTTTTCAGAAGCCTTGTAAATTATTTTGATTCAGGGAATTTAGGGATCAGATTAAGATTTTCATACACATTTGCATGGAGTTTATACGCAGTTACATGACATGGTTTGTTTCTGGGTTTTGTGGGAGGTTCCTTGGGCTACAAGGTAGGCTTGTGGGGCAGGGCCAGCCCCTCTGAGCGCTGGACGAGGAATCTTCCACCCCAGGGGTCCCAGCACCCCTCGCTGTCGGTGTGGCTCAGCCACCTCCCGGCTGCCCGTCACCCCTGAGAAGCCACTGCCCCTGTCTCGCACCCCTCTCTGTCCCGGCAGCATTCCTTGCTCTCGCCAAGCCAGGCCAGGGCACCCACGCACCCACGAAGGTTTAGCTACGGTTTTGGGTTTTTTCCTTTCCATCTTCATACAAAACCTCCCAAAACAAAAAAGGAAATGGCTGAACCTGCCCCTGCAGAGACAGGGCAGGGGCACCCAGCACATCCTTCTCTGCAAGCATCCCCTTCTGCCCTTGAACCCCAGCAGAGCTGCAGCAGCGGGGACTTGTTCTGCAGGGCAGCCTGAAAAAACAGCTTCCCCTTCCCCAAAAAGCTGTACTGAACAGGCTGGGGTGGGATCTGTGCAGGGTGGGAATTAGTGCTACTGGTTTTAGGTAGGGTCTGTATAATGACCAGAGTGAAAACAAGGCTGGAGAAAGGAAAGGCTGCAGTGAAACAGTCAGAAATTTGTATCTATGACTTAGGATTTATTGAGAGATCAGGAATTACCCCTGCTGAAAAATCTTGGCCAAAGAAGACACAGCGTTGCCCGTGCCCTCGCCTGTACGCTGCTGCAAAAGTTGCCTGGGGTGCACACTCTCCTGGGAGCACCTAACGAGAAAACGCGTGCGGCACCTTTGGATGGCAGAGGTCTCTACAGCTGGGTGAGTGACTGGGCTGGGAAAAAGGAGGCTGGCTGTGGGCACCAGCTAAAGTGCTGTTGTGAACGTGGCTGTTTCAGGAATCCTGGAGACCAAAATTGATGCCAACTCACAAATCATTGTTTATTGTTACTGAATCAGAGATTTTTGGTTGTTAATCTTGACTGCTGTGTCTGAAAAGTGTAATTTAAGTCCATCCTTCATCACTGCTGTTATAAGTCATGAGGATTTCAGACCGACCCGTACGACATCCTTCACATCTTCACTTGCCACATGTCTAAGGCTGGACACTTTGAAAGCAGGAGAGGATTTCTGCATGGACAGAAAGGACAGGTCGTGGTCCAGAGGTTTTCAGATGTTTGCATTCTCCTGTTCAAAACACGTCCTTTTAAAAAACCCACATCTGTCCATTCATTTAGTTACCGCATTTCATGTCCCACCTCACCATGCCTTTCCTACTGGCGGTGGTGCAGCTCTGCAGTTTACAGAATGAGCCTGTGAGGCCAGTAAATGGAAATGAGCCAGAGGGAAACACATTTCTCCTCCTGAATTTTAATTCTAGCAGGCAGTCCCCTGTGAAATACAGAGTCCATATCCTGAGTGCAACTCCACTTTTGTGGAAGTCATAACGATGACTCATATCACGAGTGATCTATTTTTACTGGCCCAGGAAAATACACTTTTCTTTACTAGTTTAGAAAGTGAGCCTGAATAATTTACGTGCAAGCCTCACTTCACCCTCATGTATAAAATATGTCTCCTATGAGTAAGGATTTCAGCTGTACATGATAAGCACCTATTTACCCGATTAGCGCTTCCATCCATAACACGGAGAGGTGGAACTCAGGGAAAGCGTTACCCTTAAAATTTACTATATGGTTGAGAGAAACCCACACGTGCCCGGAGAGGGGCACAGCTGTGTCTTTGCACCTCCTAGCACATGCACGCACAAACATGCTTCAGTTCCGAGTTTTCCCCGCAGGGGCTGTTTCCAGTGTCTGAGGGGTGGCCCGGTTCCTGTGCCCCGGGGGGCTGCCTGACTCTCCACCCCACCAGCCTGGCCTTGGTGGCTGAGCTGTGCACCACCATCCAGGCACAAACACAAGTCATTGCCTGAAAGCAGTGCAGTAGTGGGTTTGATAGTTTCTCTTGGACATCCCATGACAAGATCCTGCCTCTTGGTTGTCAAGACCTCTGGCCAAGTATGATCTGATCCTCTTTCACTCCCCAAAGTGCCTGGAAGCCTGCTGCACTAGGCTTTTCTCTGTCCAAATGCCAGCCTCAATCAACATCATTTGCAAGGCCCTTCTGAGGAAACATTGCCAACATCTCCATGATTTTTGGTCCTGTCCCTTGTTTAAGACAGTCAGAGGGATAGCTGCTGCCTGTCTAAGGCCATGGCCCTGAACAAGTCCTTCCTGGAAGAGCATCTCCATGTTCAGTCCAGAGCTCCAGGCTGGTCACACAGCCTCTGTGTGCTTCCCCTTGCCGTAGGTGCCCCCTCCCCCCTGGTAGGTGCCCCCTACCAGCCTACCTACTCATCCTCTGGGTCTAATCTTTCCCTTTTCCCCCAGGAGATCTGTAGGACAAGAATACGGTTCTGAGGACAGCAGAAGTGGTAGTGATACCCATAAATTCAAAAATTTTATAGCAGACTCCTTCACTGCAGTG
This sequence comes from Psophia crepitans, assembly GCA_013399095.1. Taxonomy (NCBI): domain Eukaryota; kingdom Metazoa; phylum Chordata; class Aves; order Gruiformes; family Psophiidae; genus Psophia; species Psophia crepitans. The sequence goes on along the minus strand of VWZZ01004215.1, from coordinate 111,270 downwards.
TTTGTGATAGTTAAAGGCTCTTGCTGTTGTTTCTGAACTAGCCCAGCCATGGCCATCCTTTGCCTTAAATCTCATGCCTTTGAGCCCACCGCTACCTGCGGCAGGCTGCCCTTCTTGGCTCTGCATGTGAGCTCCGGGCTGCCCTGTGGAGAGGGGCTGGGAGCCCTTGTGCAGCATGGCCATAGCACCCGGCAGGCTGGAAGCTCATTCAGGTCAAAGGGAGAAAAACAGCAATTCCTGTTAGAAATTCAGTTTCAAGCAAGATTGGAGGACTTTGTGACACTTCTCTGGAGCTTGTGGCTCCCTCCTGGTCAGGATCTCTGCAGGCTCAGGGCCGTGAGCACAGCCAACACTGACACACCTCAGGGTCAGCCCTCAGGTGGGAGAGGGCAACTCTGGTTTGCCTGTTTCAAAGTGTCTGAATGGACGTTTTTTCTCCCTCGTTGCTGCAAGGCTGTCAGGGTTTGTTATATCGGAAAGCACAAACCCAGGGATGTAGCGTTTCCAGTCACCAGGAAGGAATGTTCTGGGTTTGCCAAAGCAGACTAGCTGACACCCATCAATGAAAATGAAGTTTTAATTTTTTCTAGCATAGGCCGCCTGGTTTCAGGCATCATGCTCCAAGCCCACCCAAAAATAATTCATTCAGTGTGCTTCTGAAGGCGATGGCCTGTCAATGAAGTGACACCATGCAAGAAGACAATGCGTGATCCAGTTGGATAGGACCACAAGATCCAGTGGTTCCGTGTCACTTCATGCGCAGCACAAAGCGGCTCTGAAGCAACCTGGCCGCCACGCTGCCCGAAGCATGTTACCGGCTCTAACGGTGAGAAAATGGAGCCGCTAACAGCACTCACTCCTCCACCCAGAGTCTTAGGGAATTTGTTCTTCAACTCCTAAACTCCTAAAATTACATTTGTTTACGTAATTCCAGCTGCTGGGCTATGGTTAAGATAAGCTGTTATTTTGTTCTAGATCTGAAATTATGTTTTCCACAGGCACACCGAATTCAAAAATTATTGTATATTCCATTTCCATGTATAACAAATATTTATGCAATTCCTTCAGCTGGAAAATGGATGCGGTTACCTTTCTGGCTTCCTCCATTATTTTTCTTGAAGATAATGCCAACTAGTCAATAGTTGTGACACACTTTGGACAACCAGAGCAAATGACATTGTGTGTAACTGTATAGTATCTGCCTCTGTATCTCTGGATACTAAGTCACAATTCCTTTTTAATTCCTATTTTTTGTCCAGTCTTATGTACACTCATTAAAACTAAGTTGAATGCACTCGCTTACAACTCTTGACCTGACTCACGTCTGCTTTGTACCAGATCTCTTCCAGCACAGCTCTGAGGGGAAGCCAGCCTAGCCGCAGCATGGCGTAATCGAGTGGTCCAGGACACGGAGATCATCTCCTCCCTTGACGTTTGCCACCCCATTACAGTGCTGTGACCTTCCTGCTGGCAGAAGAAATTCTGAAACAAGGGAATAGCTTTATTGTGTGAGCAATAATTATTGCACTTCATTTTTCTTACATATTTTCCTCCCAACCTTTAGAAATCTGCAGGCTTATTTTCAGAGCATCAAGCCTGAATTCATCTTTGCACAATCCATCTGCTGAAGCCAAGTTTCTCCTGTAATTAAGTGAATGGCACGCAGAGCAGCGCTGACCACCTGAAGCCTTCTGAGGCTCCAGTCCTATTGATGTGGGCACTAAGCAGGGGAAAGCTGTTACGAGCACTAGTGGATTCGTACCTATATACCCAGGCTTTTCTGTGCTCAAACTCATTTCTTTGTTTGGGAAGTTGAACTGGAATTGAAGAGCATGAGTTAAATATTTCATGTTGTGCTGGAATGTATAATTCATGATCATATCCTTCAGAAAGGAAAAGATAAGGTAGAGCTGCAAAAGCTTTAAATAAAGTATTTTCTTTAGCTTGTAGACAGACTGCTGAAGAAGTGCTTTCCCCTTTTACTTTTGGTGTTATAGAGAAAATTAGAACACAACATGCAATAGCAGTAAAAACAAAAACAAAGTAGATTTGAAAAGTTGTTATTTTTTGTAGACGGACACAATTAATGTTTTATATATACTGCTCCAAAGGTGCTCTGTTACACTTGGTTCCCCCACATTTCACACCCTCCGTTAGGAGCGAGGTGTATTGGCCTCAATGTGTAAACAGCTCCACACATCGTTAATCTGTTGTGCTAACCTGGGGAAGCCACGGGCGGGGTACTTAACGGGGCAGATCAGAATCACAGAACCACAGAATCGTAGAGGTTGGAAGGGACCTCGACAGATCATCTAGTCCAACCGCCCTGCCAAGGCAGGGCCACCTAGAGCACATCACTCAGGAACGTGTCCAGTTGGGTTTTGAATGTCTCCAGAGAAGGAGACTCCACAACCTCTCTGGGCAGCCTGTCCCAGTGCTCTGTCACCCTCATGGTGAAAAGGTTTTTCTTTATGTTAACCCGGAACCTCCTATGCTCCAGCTTACAGAACAGATCTTATAGAACAGGCTCCACTTTCGGGTGTTCAGCAGCCTGGACCTTGAAGGGTTTGTCACACTGATACTGGGTGGCATGGATGATGTCTGTGCCCTCCTGCATCGTCCTAGAAGGTGCTGGTCTCCGGTCGCTGGCCCCCACTCAGCACCAGGCGTGGGGTGTCAGAACCCCTTGGCTGCCCCCGCAGTGCCCAGCCGTCCCAGCAGCAGCCAGGTGCCCTGCCCTGCCCTGCCCTGCCCTGGAGGAAGGCCACTGTTCATCCTCAGCTCCCATTCCCATCAGGACAGCATGACTGTAGAGAAGCCCTCAATCATTTATTTCTGCAAACAGCAAGCCATGCTGGGGCGTCTCCCCAGCAGGGGCTGTGACATAGCACTTGCCCAGCTGTGGTGCTTGGTTTCCTGATCTGTGATATCCCTGAGGAACATGCATCTTGGTCCCCGTGCCCCAGTAGGACAGATGACTCTTGGCTCCTGTGCTGGAAGGCTGAGGAAAGACAGTGAGTTGCATCTCCAGGGCAGCTGAGAACCTCAACTTTCCTGTCAGTGGGCACCACTGAGAAGAGCCTGGCTCTGACCTCTTTGCACTCTCCCCTTGAGTATTTATCCATGTGGGTAAGATCCCCCAGAGCCTTCCCTTCTCCAGGCTGAACAGTCCCAGTTCTCTCAGCCTTTCCCCAGAGGCGAGGTGCTCCTGACCCTTCATCAGGTATGTGTCCCTTGACTGGGCTCTCTGCAGTAGGTCTATGTCTCTCCTGATCTGGGGAGCCCAGCTCTGGACACAGTCCTCCAGGCGTGGCCTCAGCAGTGCTGAGCAGAGATCACCTCCCTCTGTGGGAGCACTGACCTTCACAAAAAATCCAGAAAAAATTTAAAAACCCACACTCAACAAATTACAAAAATTCAAAGCAATAATAGTTTTGGGGGGGTCTTGTTCACACTCATGGTGGCAAACAAAGATCTTGGATGAGGTATCTTCATATTTTTCAGCCCATGGGTCAAGCAATTTCCAGTATAATGAGACCCCTGTGGTGTATCTCTGGAGCAGGTCTCAGAGGAAACAATTTGCTCTTGGACATTGGAAATACGCCTGGCAGAAGCTGTGCTCCGTCCTCTACCACTTCTGCAAGGCACGCAAGGTTTAAAACACACTCCGAAAGCACTGACTGCTGCTTAGCTTCCCTGAAAGGAGCGTTCTGCTGTGCTCTGCTCCTGTAGCAGAGCTCCACGTTGTCCGCTGGCAGGTTGCAAAGCAGCAAGTCAACGCTGTGCTCCCTTCGGTTTCAGGTAGAAAATAATCACAGAGCTTTGGCAACCGAACAGCAGACAATTGCTTGTTGTCTCTGTGCTGCCTTTGAAGAAGTCTGTACAAAAAAGCACCAGCAAGGTTTTCACATGCAGTTAATCATGCCTATGAGACACTATCAAAGTTTTTTAAAATTGAGGGAGTTTAGGATGGCGTGATCACGCTGCCACGGCACAGACGTGTGCTGCACACCACGGGTATCAAACTACAGGGCAGCTTTTCTGCATACATAAAATAAGGGAAAGCGTCAGAGAAGGGTTCGGTAATTAGGGCACATTTACGTAAGCAGTGAAACTGCAGTCACGCGAGAAACTGGAAAATGGAACACGTTGAAGGTCCTTTCCTTGCCACACCGAAGGGTGCTTTGCGTAGGCGACTGTCTGCACCCACAGGTACCAGCTACAGTCACCCTGACCCTCTGCACCGTGCTGCCCGTCGCCACCGGGGTCAGGGCCCTGGTGCGATGCTGCCGCCACTGCCACACTTTCCCTTTTAAAGGGTCCCCGTCACCTGTCCGCATGGACATTGGTAAAAGCCATGCAGAATTGGGAGGCTTGTTTCTCTCATTTTCTTGTTTGGAACACAAATAAATATTTGAATTAATAAAAAATCACAAACATCTCTGCGCCTGTGCCAAAGAAAGTCTTTGTGAAAGCCAAACGCCTTGAAACAACGCGTGCGTGGGGACAGGCCGAGGTCCCTACGGTAGCTACCACAGCTAGCAGAGACAGCGCGCTCTGATAAACGGTTATAAAAGGCTGAAGCGGAGACTCAGTTTCTTTGCTCAAAACATCGTATGTTAAAGGTTTGTTTACCACCCTGTCTCCACATGATTTATTGCTGGGCATGTTGACGTGATCTGCCCCATCAGAGATGTCCACCCTCCACACCCTGGGCCAGGCTCCCTGGGGACACCCTTCCTGGTGAGGCACACCAGCGGTGGCAGGCAGGTGGACCCTTCCTGGTGTCCTCCAGGGAGTCCGGTCCCACCCCGGGTTAAGGACACCGCTAGGAAAGTTCCCAGCCTGGTCCGACCCTCGGACTGTTACCCACTACTGCTCTTCTGTGGGGTGGCAATGAAGCTGCAACGTGTAGTTCAAGGGCATCAAGAGATTTCAGGACCTTGGGACAGTTGGTGATGGAATCTGGAGTACAGGTTATTTGTGACTCTTTCCTTTCAGCTGCCTGCAGTGATACTGAAAGGAACAGACTGACCCAATCTATTGGTACATGGCTCCATGGCTGGTGTCACTGCCACAGTTTTGGGGTTTTTGATAATGGAGTGGCCTACACAGCAGCAGGCTTGCTGGCGTCCGATAGGATTCATCTTTCTCAAAGGGCGAAGAGGGCCTTTGTTCATGAGCTCTCCCAATTTTTGAGAAAAATAAAAAGACAGGCTGTAATATCCATCAGATATGAGAAGCCATGAAGATAACATAGAGAGCTTTCCAAATTGCAGGATCATGAAGTCCCTGTTTATCATCAAAACTTGCTTCCTACCCTCTTTTCAAGTCCTGTGCGTGACCTTGTACTTCCATTATGCTGGCTATTCGCAAATTTACCCTCATTTTCTCTGCCAGATTTCCTCCGGTCCTGTCCTTCAGCAGGCACACTTTTCAAGAGGATCAGAATTTAACCTTCAACCAGGTATCACCTGAAGTTTTAATGGTCGGTCTGAGTCACACACCAGCTGTGCCATCGCTGTCATGGCTGTTCGTGACATTACCTGTTTTAGAGGAGGTTTTTCCCCTTGGATAGTGGAGCAGGGTGATTTCTTCCGCTGGCAGCTCGTTTCACACCAGGGTTGGAGGGAGGACTGAAGGTGCAGAGTGGCTCTGGGAAGTGATGTCCTTGGAGGAGCTGGGACCAGAGTGAGGATCTGTACCTACCCTGATAACATGTGCCCAACAATGTGGGCTGCTGCCCAGTTTGGGACCTGTATCAGCAATTTCACTGTCATTAAATGGGTGAGTGGGTCCAGTTCTACATGAGTCCAGCAAACCCAGCAAAACCCTCCCAGCACAAAAACCTTTCCACTAGCGTGGTGGAATTGTGGCCGCTCAGGCAGTCGTCCTGCACCGCTGCATCCTTCCGGCTTCCTGCAGTGAGCACTGGTGGTGCCGCTGGGGCCGTAAGTTCTCATGGTCCAAACTAGCAGACTGCTTCAAAAAGAGTGATGCACAGTCCTGCCGGTGCACCTCTGCTCATACCAGGCATCATGCTTCAGCTAATGAATAAATAACAAGCAATAAATAAATAACAAACAGTATTGGAGGCTCGAGGGGAACGGAGATGTTGGAATACAGAAAACTCCCGCTGCGTACTAAGAAAAGTGTTTCCCCATGACAGTGGGCAAAGCCTGGGGCCGAGACCTGGAGAGGTGAGGGCATCTCTGCTTTTAATTTAATTCTCAGCGTGAGGGCACACATATATTGTCGTCATGCACGTGTAATAGCACGTGAGGGTGATTTACGGGGTCTTTACTGGATTGACCACTCTACTTTTAGGCTTTTCATCTTTCAAAATTTTAAAAATTGACTGTGATTTTCAGAACTGATAATGAACAAAAAAAAAATCTATTATTAAGTTAAAGAAACAATGTTTAATCCATTATCCTGCTCTGCACTTGCCTTCAGCTTTGAATTGCCCATTCAAAATTTGACTAGGATTTTAGAGTAAATGAGGTTTGTGGCGTCACTGAGAACCTGAGGAACACTCTTCTGCATTGCAGAACTCTTCAGCGCCTGACAGCCACTGTGGAGAGCCTGAAAGTGGCATAGCAGGGCTAACAGCACCTGCGAAAACACAGAAATACACTTTTTTCTAGAATGAAATATTAAGAGGAAGTCAGATTTCGAAAGGACTCCCCGATGACGACCAACAGTGGGGTGCACACGCATTAGTTCATGTTCTCCCCCGTCCCCATGCTCACCTCTGTTCCCTCAGGACTTTTTCTGAGGACAGTGGCGGATGGCTATAGCAATGCACCTTCTAGAAAAACGATGGTCATGGGCAGGTCCAGGCGGACCTTGGCAGGAAAATATATGCAGTTAGAATTTTGGGTAATCAGTGATGTTGGCAGAGTTGCTAGTTGAAAAACCAGCATGGTTCATGCCTTACCTTGCCTTTTCATGCACACTGCTAAATGTTCTATCTGTTCAAAGGGGTTTTATTAGAGAAAAGATAATTTAAGTTGGAAAATCTTGGTACTTCTGCAGACTGCAGTTATGTTTCCCTCAGAAATAAGAACCTGCTTCAGTTCCAGTTATCGGCCTCTCCATCCTACCACCTCACCACGTGTGCAGGTCCAGATGATGCTGGGATGCAGACACCTCCCGGGCCAGTGTACAAATTGTCACCAGCGGGTTTTTGCATGAATTCCCTCAGACACGGAAGATGCAACTTGTTGGAAGTGTAGGCATCAGAGAGCACACCTTTGTTTGGCAGATGTAGAGACAGGTCTCCCCACAGCCTGAGAGGCACCGTGCCACACACCAAAGAGGATCGTTGGTAAAATGCCACAGGCTGTCACTTCACTTTAGCTAATTTGGTGAGCTGTAGTGACTGCCGCACACTGAGAACTGCAGGAGACATAAATATTTGATGTCAAGGCGTGGAGAGCTGCTAGCAGCTGAGGCTGGATCTGCCTTTACAACCCAAAGCGAGGGAGGAAGTAAAATCAGGGTGTCGAAGATAATTTTAACTGATGATTTTGGGCCCTCCCAGTCCGTGCTACACACCAGCCTGAGATGTCCATTGTCTCTGCCACACCAGGGCAGTCACTGCAGTCGGTCGCTCTCCTGCAGCCAGCCCGCAGGTCAGAATTAGGGTACAGCTTGTGGAGACGGTAACGCCAATGCCAGCTGGCTCAGTGGGGGTGCTGCTCCTCGTGCCAAGCTGTCATACAGGGGCCGCATCCAGACCGGGGATGCTCTGTCCAGTTGCCTCGCTGGGACTGGTCCATGGCATGTATTTGCTTCAAATCCATCTGTTCTGCAAGGAATGGATTTCACGCTCATTTTTGATCCTGTTTTTTGGGACCTGTTTGTTGTGGCAGGACAGGTTACCTCCAGCCCAGCAATTGAACATCAGGCCTGGAAGGGCTCTGCTGGTCACTACCTGCCCATGCCAGAGACCAGAGGGCCAAAATCAATGGCTCTTCACAAATCCACCTGCCAAAGGTATGCGTAAATTTCTTGCCTCTCCTGACCATGCAGCAGAACCCGCGCGTGGTGCTGTGGTTGTCTGGTGTGGCACACAGAGGATGCCGTCCTGTGACAGGCTCATCAGGCTCAGATGATGTGTGAAGATCAACATTTCTGCTGAGCCTCCGAGACCTCCGAGGGAGGACCATTAGGGGACAGCCACCCCTGTGCCCACAGCCACGGGGGCACCTCGGCTGACACCCCACCTGCAACACTGAGCTCCCACAGCAAGAGCCCAACACCACCCCATGGTTCTGCAGCCAGGGACCCTCTGTGATCCGCCTCTGCCCTTCGGACAGCCAACCTCAGAAAAATAACGTCAAGGCATGAACAGCACCTGAAGAGGAAAAGCGGTGCGTTAAGTACGCAGACAGACCTTTCCAGGGGGCCATGAACACCAGCAGACTGAACACTGCCAGGTGACATCGGTTAGCATTAAGATAAAGTGAAAAATTTATTTGTGGCGTTTCACGTAAATATAAATAAATACACAAATAGACCAAACAGGAACTCTGTGTGTGAATGAACAAAATAAAACCTGTCATCAGGAATTCCAGTAAAGCACACCAACCTCAGACTCTGGATAAGCAGAAATAGCAGAAAATTGCTCAAAACTGAAGACCATATCAGAGATCTTTTATTATAATTAACTGATTTTTCAAGCTTCCCTGTTGAGATTGCTTTCACCCTGTAAACTCCCACTATGTATGAAATGCCAAGATTATTAGCTTTACTAAATGAACTTGGATGCCAAATCCCCTTCCTCCTCTGCTGAAACAGCATCTTGGACAGTGTTCGCGTGGAGCATCTGCACTATTCTGCTGCTGTCCTTATCGACCTTTTCTTAGATATTTAAAACATCTGTGGATGAATTTACACTTGAAATTGAATAGCTTTTTTCTGCTCAAGGGCTTTAGTGTATTAGAAATGTCAGCCTTTGAAATAGATATCACAAGGCACTTAGTTATAAAAAGCAACACAATTTTATTACCTGACAAAGACACGCGTAAAACATTTCAGTTCAGAGACACGGCTGATTTTCAGCTAAATACAGCGGGAGAAATATACTGTCAGTTGTTTCACAAAGCCGATGCAGCAAAACTGTGCTCATGAGTTCCTGGGGGAAAATGAGTTTTTGTTATTTTCTTCCTTCTAACAAAACATAAGAGCACGTGGCAAGCACAAAGAGCCAGACAGACAACAGACAAGACTGTGAAGTATGAAAAGGTGATTGGAAGAGGTCATGAAGAAATCAAACTTACCATTTCACTCATTTTCTGGCAAGGCAGCCAGAATCCCAAGCTCTCTGCACGTACCAACGCTCATTACTGCTTGAGCAGAGGTCACAGAGGGTTTGCTGAAATTCTTTTGCACTGCATGCATTGCTCATCTATCCAGTTACCATTGCATCATCATTTTATAGATGCCTTCTCATAACCTGTGACACAGACACGTCACTGAGTTTAGTGCAGGGACAGTGCTCTCAGGAAATTTACGTTTAAATCAATCAAAAGCAAGATCTAATGCAAAGACAACTTTCCTTTTTAATCAGAGGCAAGGACCAAATGTCCAGATGAAAGGTGCTCATGTCCTGTGTCACAAAAACCTTAGTGAAAACCACATTGTTAGTATCTTAAAGTTGCTGCAGGAGGGGAATCTCAGTCCATTCCACCCTACCAGTTTGATACCAGTGCCAGCAACAGATGCCCAGAGTCAGGAGATGGATCACAGGTCAGCAGCAGAGCACCTGAAGTGCAGCCCAAAGGAATCCCAGCCGCTCCAGCCAGTCAGTCAGATTCATCCAGGGCCCAGCGGAAATGCCTTACGCAAATGCACGGAGCATGGGGAATAAACAAGAGGAGCTGGAGATGTGAGCATGCCTGCAGGGCTACGATCTCACTGGCATTACAGAGATGTGGTGGGATGGCTTCTATGACTGGAGTGTTGGAATGGAAGGATATAGGCTCCTTAGGAAGGACAGGCAGGGGAGATGAGGAGGGGGTCTCATCTCTATGTCAGTGACCAACTGGAGTGCATGGAGCTCCACCTGGGGGTGGATGAGGAGCTGACCAAGAGTTTATGTGTCAGGATTAAAGGGAGCGCAGGGATAGGGGACATCATAGTGGGCTCTGCTACAAGCCACCTGACCAGCAATACCGAGCAGATGAGGCCCTTTAGAGACAGATAGGAGCAGCCTCACATTCACAAGCCCTGGTCCTCAAGGGGAATGTCAATCACCCTGATACCTGTTGGGGGGACAACACAGCAGGGCATAGGCAATCCAGGAGGTTCCTGGAATGCGTTAATGATAATTTCTCCAAGTGATAGGGGAGCCGATGAGAAGTGCCATGCTGGACCATGTTCTTACCAACAAGAAGGGGCTAGTGGGGAATGTGAAGATCAAGGGCAGCCTTGGCTGCAGTGACCATGAAATGGCGGAGTTCAAGACCCTTATGCAAGCAAGGAGAGTGCAGAATAAGCTCACTGCCGTGGACTTCAGGAGAGAAGACTCCGTCCTCTTCAGGGATCTGCTTGGTAGAGTGCCATGGGACAAAAGCCCTGGAAGGAAGAAAGGCCAAAGACAGCTGGTTACTATTCAAGGGTCACCTCCTCAGCAGCAATGTATCCCAACAAAGGGGAAGTCAGGCAAAAATGCCCAGAAGCCTCCATGGATGAACAAGTTGCTCCAAGGCCAGGTTGGATGGGGCTTTGGGCACCCTGGGCTGGTGGGGGGTGTCCCTGCGCATGGCAGGGGGTGGCACTGGGTGGGCTGGGAGCTCCCTTCAACCCAAACCAGTCTGGGATTCTAAGATCCGGTAATCAACATCCATTCTTTGTATTACAAGCAATATTCTCTTCCCTTTCGTTGTACTCTCTCTGCCTTCTGAGGCTTTGTTTGATATCATTCACTAGAAGCTACAGACAGGCCCTTGATAGGAAAGATTTAATATTCTGTCACACCCGGCACATTTCCCCATGTCTTGTTGGCACCTGCAGGAATGCCGTGAGGTCCAGGTGAGACTGGAGCTGCAGAGAGGAGCAGCAGCAATGAGGAGCATGGGGTCTGTGCTGGGAACACCCAGAAACAACCACCCCCCCTCTGTCGTCTTCCAGGGCACGCACCTTCAGGCTGACTCTGGGATGGGACGGGTCCTGGCAACCTTCATACTTGGTGCAAAAGGTGAGAATTGCTCTATCTGCGCAGTATCAGCTTAATCCTTACCCGTCCTCTTCACCGCCTGTCCCTCCCACGCACACATGGCTGCGCCAGGACATGAGCTGCAGTCTGTGAGCTCCCCGCAGCCTAGACAGCCCCACGGGAAAGCCCTGACAGATAGGGCAGGGCCTGGCGGTACCGCTGCGGAAGGTATCGCCAGGAACGCAGGCGGGAGCAGCGCACAGTGCATGCACAGACCCCATGCATGCTCTGCAGAAGTGCCCTTGGTGTCGATGAAATGCCCACTGACATTGGCTTGCAAACCTCTGCCATAGCCAGAACAAAACCTTTGGTCCCCCCCTGAGCGCAGAAGCAAGCAGAGCTGCGAGCAGCTCTCGTTCTAGCAAGAGGCTGTACGGGGGCTCCAGCGCTCCCGGAGAAGCGCCTGCCCTCTCCAAGTTGAGCCTCTGCCCAGCTTGGCTTCAGCTCCATGGCCAGGGAAGCCCTCTGTGCTGGGTCTACTGAATTTCATGCGGAGTAGCACCAAGGTAAACGCCATCGAATACAGTACGGCAATCTTCATGTGATTCCAGTCTCCCCGCCGCACAGCGTCACGTGCAGCGTCTGGGGCAGCTGCAGGGAAAAGAGACTGTCTGCTGCTTGGACGTCTGTCTCTCGGATGAGGCTGAAGAAATAGATCAGTTGATAGCATCATGTTAGAAACATTTTTTATGTTAGATTAGAATAAATAAGTAGTAAAGCCATGCAGTAAAATGATTAATTAGTTTTAATGACGGTGTATTGCTTGTTTCTGTTAGAACCCTAATACATACATAGCTATAATACAAATTATAATTAGCAACTGATATTATAATTTCTAAGTTACTTCTCAAGAGAGCAGTAGGACACTTTGCCTCTGAAGAGATGAATGCTGATGTGGAAGAGAAATGTCCTTTTCTCCATGCCCATGGCAATTTTTATGTGTCTTTTGAAAGGAACAGGCTTCTTTATGAGTTTTACTTCTCAGTTACACCAAGGTTCTGCTCAATTTGCATCCCCAACACAGGAGAGCAACCCAGAAGCTTAGCTGTCTCTGCACAGTCAATCAATACCAGCTCAGCACACAGGTCCCTTCTGTGCCGTGCTCCCCTTCACACGTCATCAACCATTTATTGACGATGGAGGAGCAGTAGCTGCAGTCAGCAGTTTGCCGCAGGCTCTTGCTCTGTCATTTCCATTCTCCAGGAGACCTGGAAACCCATTGCTCCCTCCCCAACCACACCCTGAAGAAAAGCGCCTTTTCCACACGACGGGGGTGGCGCGGGGCTGCCAGACGCTCCCACCGGCAGATGCAATCCACGCTGCGGTGCCGGGGCCACCCTCTACCTCCTGGGGAACGGCTGTGGGCAGGCTCGGCTGCGAGGGCGCGGCGGGTGCCTGGCTGTGGTGGGACCCCAGCACGTGGCCACGGCTCTGCCACAGCCCGGGCAGAGCAGGAGCTCAGATGGAGATGCTGGTGGTGGGGTCCAGGCACAGCCGCAGAGCCGAGCCATCACCCAGCACCGCGCTGCCCCGGGGACGCCGCGCGCAGACACCCCTCGCCCGCGGCAGCCGCTCTGCTGCTCTGCTTCCGGCGGTTACTCCTCCTTCCGAGGCCCAGCCCTTCTCACAGATCTAAGTCACCACTGGAAAATGAGTGTTATACGGCAAGTCCAGTGAGCCTTTCCCTGTCGTTCAGTGAGTGGGGTCTTTTCCTGCTCTCTTCTGTGCATCTCTTGTCTCGAGGGCACGTTGTGAGACAGGCATATGGCCACCAGAGACACCAGGGCTTAAAGATCTTCAGTGACGTTACCCTGACTAAACTCCAGACATAACACCGTGAGATATGCACAATTTCTGACTTTTCGGGAAGGTGTATCCTCACATTACCCCTCTATTTTTCTAAACATGTAAGTACCTTGTCATCCCTAATTCGCACTAAAAGCAGGAGGGTAGCCAGGAGAAGTCAGTGAGAACAAAGTTAACCGCTCCACCCATTAAGCCCTGGTTAACAGAGCCACGTGTAAGCAGGGAGTCCCAGGTTTAAGATTATCCACGTTGGGATCAAGCTGAGAATTTGTGAGTGGGAGGCAAGCTGCAAAGAGCAACATCCATCAGCCCAGCTCCTGGCTGGAGTGTCATGAAAAATAAGAACGTTGATCATCAGCTGTGAGGTAGAACCAACACAAATACAGAGGCAAGCCTGCACCTACTGCCAGAACACTCAAGAAAACTTTAACAAGCCTGAGGTGTCTCTGAAAATAATGTGCACAGGTGTGTTTGAATAATGGAGAGGACTTTTAATGTAATAAAATGTGATAAACTGATCATATAATTACCAGCATTTATTCAGTAATCAGAACTGTTGTCAAACATTTATGCTCTGTTTTTTCAGAAGCTTAACGAAGAGATTGCCAGTCTTCAAGGGTAAGTGAAGCAAGATTTATACAGCCCAGTGCAAGTACTCCTTCTGCCTTCTCCAGGGTTTGATCAAAATAAATGAGGAGTGCTGTGTACTGCGTGCACTGCACTGACTTGTGCAGCTTTCTCAGGCCCCTCTTCCCCGTTTCTCTCATCTCCTGGCGCAGTTCATGCCAAGCAGGACTAAATACGAGCAGCTCATTCCACACCCAAGCCTGTGCCCAAGCCCAGGCTGCCCCTCCCTTCCCCGGCGGCCGCGCTGGGTGCAGGGGCTGGGGGTGCTGGCGCACCCGCAGGATGGGACGCCCCACCACCCACCCTGCATGGCGGTTGCTGCGTGCGCGTGAGCACCACGCAGCGCAGCCTGCGGAGCTTTACCTTTCCTGTTGCACCACTGCTGCACGGGGCAAGCAGGTTTGGGGAAATGTCGTGGGATTAGTTTTCTGCTGCAATGAAGAAACGCAACCCCCTGGGGCTGTGCAGAACCAGCCATCGCTGGCGGGAGCTGTCACTGGAAAGGCGTGACTGAAACTGCCGGAGGAATGTGAATCTGCTTAATAGGAAACGGTACGATCGAATGATTTAAGAATAAGAAGAGGATGTTTCCGTAGCAACAAAAACCAAAAGACAAAATAGTCAATAAAAATTCCAACACTCTCTTCCATGTTAAACCACTTTTCCCCAAACCTAAACCAGCAACAGACTGGTTAGAACCAGAGAGTGGAGACGACTGACACAGTGAGTATTCTCCCCTTAAGCAACATTTCTGAGGATGCACATCTCACAAAGTGGAAAGAAGATATTTGCCAGCCTTAGGCAACCGAAAAAGTGCCTTACGTATTATTAATACATTGATTTGCATGGTGACAAGCAGGTACATCATTATTTTTATTGTTGTGATAGGAGATAAACCAAACCCATGTGCATGGGTTAACGAAGCGTGATTTCTCCAAGAGCTCTATATTTATCATTTGCTGAAAGCATCTTCCAGAAAAATTTAGGGGTTTTTTGTGACTGGGAAATAAAATCTATATAATATTTAACTAATACCTATAATTAAAAGCAATACCTGAGTAGTCCGCTGAAGGGTTTATTTTAACTTCTAAGCATGCATCTTCTCCAGCATAGCTATAGTACACCCAACACATAGCAAAACCATCTGTGGTCTGCTGCTACTTGGTTATTAATGTATTATGACGAAAATCAGAGAATCAGTTTATGAGCATGGCATACTGAAAGACTAATTTTCTTCCTTTTCTATTGCCTCTGCAGTGAATATGGCCCCACTGCCAAGTAAAGATAACTAATAGGGTGGAAGACAGTAAAATAGAAGAGGGAAAAGAGAAGAGATTGCCTCTGTCACAGTGAAAGGATGCCAGAAACTCAGAGAAGCAACAAGTCAGTGTTGCTCCTGAATCGCTCCAGCACTGAACCTTCTCCTGATGTCAGTATCTGTGTCCTGGCACATGACCAACGTGAAGGTCTTTCTCGTTGTTTATGTTGTGGCGTGCCCCAGCATGAGGCTTTGCAACTAGGAGTCTGGGGGAAAAAGGGGGGGTTGGGATTAGTTGCCAAACCTGAGGAGGAAAAAGATTTTGGATGGAAACAATTTTTCTCGCTGAAATGGAAACCGGAGTGCATTTCCTTCATGTTCACAGAAACCATCCGTTCGGCATAACCCAGAGCCCCTCAGGTCAGGCCCAGCGGTACGGCAAGCAAAGGCAACGCCACCCAGTCGTGCCGGCAGCGGGTGTGCTCGCCCGCAGTCCCGTTTCCAGGGAATCCGTGAGGATCGCGCTCCGCCTGCGGATAGCCTCCTCTGCCCGGCCCTGGCTGGCCTGGGCTCACCTCCGCAGGGTCCCTGCATTTCCGCAGCCAGGGGCTCAGCCCCTTTCCCCACCAGACTTGCTCCCCACAGTCAGGGCTGGAACTCCCCGCGGTCAGTGTTCCCCAGCAGCTCCCGGAGAAAGGCTGTCCCTGCAGCGTCCCTCCCAGGTCACCCCGCACTCGGCGCAGTCCCTGGCCTTCAGACGGCTTTCCGGGGTTCTGTTTCCCTGGTTCCCCCCAGGCTGCTGTCACTGCAGCTGCCCGAAGCCGGCCCAGCAGCGAGATGGAGCGTGGGGGCGGGCAGCCCTGTGCCCCGGGGTGGGACACCACTCAGGAGCACTGCTGTCCCCCGGCTGATTCTGCCTGCCCGCACCGTGGAGCTGGGGGTGCTGGAGAATGGGGGACCTGATCTGGATTACAGGTGGGAGCTCTGAGCTCAGAAACCCTCTGAAGGTCAACGTCTTGCTGGGCAGGAGTGCATTGGCCAATGTGTGTCACCCAGTTCACCCAGTTAGGAAGGACAGAGACTGCATCTGTCTTTGGCAGCAAGGCGGCCTCCTAGCGATGTGCTGTAGCGCAGAGCGTTGTTTGCTCCAAAGCAGTTAGTTCAGGTCAGTCCTAAGGGGTGTGGTGCTCTCTCCTTCATCCAGGTCTTACTGCTGTGCATGGGGTAAAAACAGTCTTACACGCTGGCCCTGCACTAGGCTGTACCTTCTGTCTTCACGTAGCGCTACGCAGTGCTCAGCGGGTATGTCCCGCCAGCCGTCCCACGATCAGCATCATCTTTTTTTTTTTTTCAAACAATTGACTGAAAAAAATGGAACACAGGAAGTTCAACTCCAACATGAGAAAGAACTTCTTCACGGTGAGGGTGCCGGAGCCCTGGGACAGGCTGCCCAGAGAGGGTGTGGAGTCTCCTTCTCTGGAGACATTCAAGACCCGCCTGGATGCCACCCTGTGCAGCCCAGTGTAGGGTACCCGCTTTGGAAGGGGGTTGGACTCGATGATCTCTGGAGGTCCCTTCCAGCCCTTGCCCATCTGTGGTTCTGTGTGGTTCTGTGAAGCGCACTGAGCTGCTGACCAGCAGCAGTTTGGGTTTGCTTTCCAGGTTGGGAAAGGATTCTCTCTTCTGACCAAATGACTAGTTCCACCAGCTGAGCATATGGCACAGACTCTGTCTTTTATTAAATCAGTATTAAAACTCTGTAACTAAATGAACACTAAATCAAATTTTGCTCATTATTCATATTTTTATGTTGCTAACAGCGTTATCACTAGCGCACAGTCTCGAGACTGTTTCCAGGGCAGGAAGCACCATTGAACAGACCCTCCCTAACAATTCCAAAGAAGAGTTGTGAGCTGAGCTCACTCTCTTCTTCCTCTCAGTCTTGTACCCACATCTCAGATGCAAACAGTCCTCATGAATATATCGCACTCTGAGGCAGGACTCCTGTTCTTATTTCTGTCTGTAGTGTTAAATAACAGGGTGCAATCCCGAGCAGTGCCCCCCTGCCACCACCCCAGCCTTGCCCAGACGACCGCACCGGCCCCCCCGCGTGGTGGCTGACCCCCAGCCGTGCAGCAGCGTGGGCGAGCATGCCGCAGTGCGGACCTTTGCTTTTGGGTCAGCAGCACGCTCCCTGTCCTTTTTCGTTTTGATATAGGTGTAGCTGTTGCAGCCGTGACTTCGTTCCGATGTGATGTTCTTTCCACGCACGACGTTAAGGAAACAGGAAGATTTCTGGGGAGTGAGAGAAATGTTTGATTGCACAGCACAAACATGGAGGAGGAATTCTGTCCGCTCCGCTCCCCAGGGCAGCCCACTCTTTCTGTAATTAGCAAGGATGTTCCCACCTCCATCATTACTCTGGCATTCAAGCGCTCCTCAAGAAATTTATTAGAGATTTTATTTCCAGCAGCAGCATGCTGGTGGCGTTTGCCATGCGGCTCACAGACCGCGCTTGCTGCAGCTCCCTCGGTGCCCTGTTCAGGAGCAGCGACCTGCTGCAGCTGATGGCCCTGGAAATGCGCCGGCCGTTTGCCAGCTGCTTTCTCTGGAGAGCTGATTTCATGCCAAATACCCCAGCATCAAGTTCTCATTATGTTTTCCAGTGCCAGGAGAATGCCTCTGCACAGCCAGGCTTCCTCACTTGACTCCTGCCCCTCCCCAGCCCCATCACCTCTCTCCTACAACCCTTGTTTCCAGCTAACAGGATTTGAAAATGCTGTAGTAGTGCTTGTGGGTGAGCCCCTGCGAGAGGACCAGGAGGGCTGAGGGTGCCTGGTGCCTGCTCTGTGCTCCGTGGCTCCATGGCGTCCCTCCACGCGCAGCAGAGTCAGCCCCCCAGCTGGCCGAGGGCCGTGCAGCCTCTGGCCATCACACGCCAGGATGAGCCCAGGATGGGGCCCAGCCTGGCTCCGAGGGCATCCACTGCCCCACCTGCGGGCGCCAGCCCCCCAGCAACCCCCGTGTCCATGCTGGATGAGGTCGTGCCCCCCCGCAACAAGTTTCTGTGGTTGTGCCTGCTCAGACCTGACCAGTCTGCACAGACAAAGCATTTCACTAGCACTTTAATGTCAACCCTGTTTAAAACTTGGCTTTTACCATTCCTGATTCAAAGAATCTTTTATTTAATTATAAGGCATTGAAGACTTTACCCAGATACCATTTTCTGACATTTAATGTACTTTTGGTCCCTTATAACACATTCTGGTCTCTAATGGCTGCGTAGTTAGTTAGCCACAATTATTATCTAAATACAGGACCATTAGCGATGCCAGTCCATTGACTGTGGACCCAGTTCTCTAATGAGAACCTGGATGCCCTGCATGATCTTCAACACTGCCATTATTTGCCCTCATGGCATTGCTCGGTCCCTGAGCCACCAAGGGGCCAGAGGTGGGAAGGGAGATTCAGTGAGAGGATGTTCGTATCTGCACTCACACTTTCCTGCCTGGGCAGAAACAGTGGTGGAGTTGGGGAAGAGCGTTTGGTTTAAAATTAGCACGTGTATGAGAAATGCCCTTACCCTGGATAGACAGCAGCTCAGTGACTGTCTTGCTGGGGTAAACCAGCAACCCCCATCAGCGTGGTGGGCTGTCAGGAGCTCTGACCAGACCCTGAGCCAGGTGTGGCTGTGGCCATGGGTCAGCCAGTTCCCTTTTTACAGCAATAAATGCTATCTTTGACTTTTCTGGCTGCTATGCAAGAGGACGAACTGGACAAAAGAAAATAGTAATCAACAAGAAATGTAATGTAGCGCTGAGACGAACTCTCACAGTTCGTTGAACTGCTGCAAGAGTTCAGAAATGGCAGCAGCCTTGCAATGGGCTTGAAAAGCACAACTGAGATGGAAGAGCTCTCCATCTGGGGTAAACACACATCAGAGGGTCGTGCCTGTTTCCAAGGAATTTGCTCCGCACCATCCTTGCTCTGCTTGCTCTGAGAGGTGGATGTGTGTCTTATGAGGGCAGTTGTGGTAACGAGGTAGAAGAGTCCGTTCACCAGCTGCAGCCCCAGCTTCCCAGCCTGCAGGGTCCTGCTTGTGTCCCAGGCTGTCCTCCCACCTCTGCAGAGCTGCAGGGTGCTAGTGTGGTGATACGGGCCCTGAGCAGCTGATCTGCATCCCTGGTTCCCAGGAGCTCTGAGCCATCTCAGTTACGACTGTAAACGGTGCTTTTCAAATGGTCCCCCAGATCGAGACATGGTATTTCCAAGAGATAACTACTATTTGTTCCCAAAATTACATCAAGTAGAACCATGGAAGAATCTTTTCTGCACTGAGTCTATTAAAAAGACAGCAGAAAAAAATTACAACTGCCCAAATATTAACCATTATCTGTCAGCATAGATTAATAGCACCCAAACTTCATAGCCTAAAAGGCTCTGCTTGTCTAATAAAACAGCAGTTTTTATGTGAGACCTCACTTTAATCCTTCTGCATTCCTGGGCTGTTTGGACTGCCTTGCTTCAAATGTCAAATTTAATAAGTGTGCCACCTTCTGTTAAAAGCAGGCGTTTTAAGTAAAACTTTGATAGACGTTTGTCTTACATAAAGCTTACCCTTCCATGCAAAGATCAAAAGCAGAACACTGAAGGGAAGATTTGTCTAAAATCAAAGAAATAGTCTTTCTTTAGCTGTCTGCTAAGTGCCTTATCCTCAGAGCTCATTTCACTTTCATTACACGTCACCCTGTGTAGACACTGCCACCACCAAGTAAGAGAATTAGGAATATATCCCTGGAGTTACTCACTAGAGCATGACCTCGGAGTAACGGAGCCTTTGCTGCCCACGGGCGTGCATGTGCCCTCGCACACTTCTCTGTAGACCTCTGCCTTTGCATTAGCCCGTGATCAATTTATTTATTCATGTGTTTAATACTTTGATTATTAATAACTATTAATTCCTGTACAGACCTTTCACGCTCTTTTTCAAGAGTCAATATTCTTCGTGAACGCAGAGGTGGGGTACCCGCTCAGGGCAGCCGTACCTGGTGGCGGCGGTGGCTCGCGCTGCGGCGCGGCTGCCAGCCATTCCCGAGCGCAGTCTGGCTCAGCTCTGGAGGGCGCACGCTGCCAGCAGCCCCACAGCACCCTCAAAGCCGGAGTTCTCAGATGTCGTTACCTGTTTTCCAAACACTAGTGAAGCTGCGGGGTGCTGCTTTCCCCGCCGGCTGCCACCACTGCCTGCAGACCTTGGTGAGCCTCAGCAGCTCCTTTTTGGGAGGAGGCTCCAGTGGTCCCAACTGGCTCCACGGCACAGTGGGCGGTGTGCTGCCTCCCACGCGGGCGCTGCGCACCAAAAACAAGTTTCCCTTCAGATCACCCCGCCAAGAAGGGTGCAGCTGCACTGGTCCTGCTGCTGGGAGGCAGCCGGTGCACAGGGGCTGAGCCCATCCCAGCGGGGGTCTCACTGTTACACCATAAACTGGCCGGCACTTCCGTGTGCCATCCTGTGGGGCACTGTCAGCTAGTCACGCTCCTGCGCACACGTTCAGCCAGTGCTCTGGTGAGGACTGCCCGGGGCGCAGGAGGTTGCTCTCTGCTCCCTTCTCCCCGCGGTGCTCTGGCAAGCGCACCCTCGCTGGCCACGGAGGCATCCTGCGCTCCCTGACGGGCTGGCTTGAGTTTTCGCAGGTCAGGGGAAAGCACCTCAGTATTCACAAACGGCTGAAAAGGCTTTTTCCCTTCAGTGCTTATTGCTGGTGACTGCTAAAAGGGAGAAAGAAACCCCCTCAAGGCTGGGGATCCTTCTCCTGGAAGAAACTCCCCGTACGGCTGCATCGGTTGGCTGTGGGAGCGCTGCTCTCAGTTTCACCTCTTCACCGATTTCTCTGCCACAGTTTGCTGTGTTTTCAGAGGTGGAAAATTACGGGTGAGCCGTTGGTTCTGAGTTTTCACGGGCTCAATCTAACCCATTTGAGAAGGCACCAGTTTCCTAGCCTAGCTTGGCGCGAGGACACCGCTGTCTCAGGACGGCAGCATTCCCACCAGCCGCCACCCCAGCTCCAGCCTGGCCGGGTGCCGCCGGCCGCAGGGCAGAGGTGCACCCTGCCACCCCTCCGCTCCGCAGGCAGTCAGAGGCTTGCCACTCACCTCAAAAGCTGTAACTATCCCCTAAATAACAAAAAAGTTTTCCCTGATACATGATATGAGAAAAAAATTTTGAGGAAACAACAAAAAAAGAAAAGGAGAG
>VWZZ01004215.1:70351-89691 GCA_013399095.1 Psophia crepitans | reverse complement strand
GGAGCTGCTGGAGCGAGGCCAGAGGAGGCCCTGGAGATGCTGCGAGGGCTGGAGCCCCTCTGCTCTGGAGCCAGGCTGAGGGAGCTGGGCTTGTCCAGCCTGGAGCAGAGAAGGCTGCGGGGAGCCCTTGGAGCCCCTCCCAGGGCCTGCAGGGGCTGCAGGAAAGCTGGAGAGGGGCTGGTTGCAGGGCAGGGGGGGCCAGGCCAAGGGGAAGGGCCTGAAGCTGCGGGAGGGGAGCTGGAGCTGAGCTGGGAGGCAGCAATCCTTCCCTGGGAGGGTGCTGAGGCCCTGGCACAGGGTGCCCCGAGAAGCTGTGGCTGCCCCTGGCTCCCTGGCAGTGCCCAAGGCCAGGTTGGATGGGGCTTTGGGCAGCCTGGGCTGGTGGGGGGTGTCCCTGCCCATGGCAGGGGGTGGGAACTAGATGGTTTTTAAGGTCCCTTCCAACCCAAACCATTCAGGATTCTAGGATTCTATTAAAAGAAGTAATCCTTACTGTGCCTGAGCCTCAACAGGAATTCGGGCGAATGTGCTGAGACACTGAGGTCAGCAGAGAAGCAGCCAGAAGCAACCCAGTGCCTGATAATTTGCAGCCACCACTCCTCATACGTGAAAGCTCATTTAGTCACCATTAACCCAAATAAGAGTGGACTTGCCCCCAGCAGCAGGGCGACAGGGCACTCCAGGACAGCAAGCCCTAAAGTGAAGGGAGGAGAGCTTGAGAGGTTTCTAAGGCAGAGAGATGTGTTGCACAAGAGCCCAAGGAGGAATCACAGGAGTTGCAAGATGACAACAAAATAGCTGCAGGAAAGCAAGTGCCTGCCAGATTACAGCCCAAAGAGCCTAAATCCCGTGAGGTTCATCTATTTATGCCAAGTCAAATAATGTTTGATGAAATTTTCTAAACTCTTCCTCCCATACAACAGATCGAGTACATTTCCAAGTCTGAAGTATTTGCTCATTTCTTACACACACAGTTTATCTGTAGTGAGGCTCGGACACTACATGTCTCAGTTCCTCTACCATGCACGACCTCGGTGCTGAACTGCCCTTTGGCAGCAGGAGGGAATTTCCACTTGTGCCCTAGACTAGAGCAAAACTTAGCACTAAATAAACACCAGTTACCTCCAATCTCTCCAGCAATCTGGGAGCTTTGTAAGACATCACCTAAAAATTAGAGAAGGTGAATGTCACATCCAGGCCATAAATTCAGTTCCTGTGCTCTCCACTGTCGCCTGATGCCAGCCTCGGGAGGGCTGGGGTGGCTGCAGCTCTGAGTGGTGCTGCTGAACCTCTTACCCTCCTTTTCCTCCATGGTGTCCTGCTGGTTTTCACCACCCAATCTTGCCTGGAAAAGGTTAGTAGCTCTTAGGGGTGCAAATTCCCACGTGCTGTGCATGTGGATCTCCATGCCAATGGTAACGAATAATAACAGTGATTCCACATTTTCAGATATTTACGTTTCTGTGGTTACACAGCCTTTGCTCATCGTGGGGAAACAACAGCTGGAGTCCCATCCTTCTGACCGCACAAATAATGACCAGTTCCTAGTTCACCCATCTTGATGCTTCACCGGTTTTCACAGGTTTTCCAGCCCGTGCCTTTGTTTTGCAGCCCTGTAACCCAGTAGTACACTGTTGCCGTTGGCACAGGCTTTGCACGGAGTTTGTAGGACCTCAGGGCTGGGGCTTGCCACGCGTGTGGGTCTGAAGTCTTCCTGAACTCACCTGAGCAGGAATTTGTCTGCTATTCAGGTGGCTATGCCTGACTTGTTTAACTTTATCTACGTAAGCAACAAGCCCTGTTTTCAGATGAATAGCAGTAACAGGCAGTTTTTCTGTGCAGGATGAGGCATCTATGAGTCCAACAGGAAGAAGCGCTTTAGAGGAGCACAGTTGGGTACTGCACCAGGTTGGGAACAACGGCGAGCGCCAGCACAGGCTCCAGTACGCTGCGGCGAAGCCTCCTGCGTGCAGCCCCGCGCAGCCGCAGGAGGAGATGCCTACGGCCCCCCAGCTCTGCCCGCTCAGGCAGACACAGGCAGGCGCGTTAACACAGCCCCTGCACCCGCCAGAGCTCTGCAAGGAGCAAGTGAAGGCAGCACCCAGCGCTCGTGCAACCACTGCGCTTTTGTGTGCCAGAGCGCAGGGACCCTGCAGACGCGGACACACCGCTGCACGCCGGACCGCAGTCTGCTCCCGGGCAAATAACCAGCGTCAGCACAAACCCTGCTTCTACTCGCTCTTTACGTGTGCCTTCATGTGTGTCCACACACCTATACGTGTGTATGTTTGTGCATGAATGTACATTTTTTACGCTGTATGCTAAGCTACAGAAATCCCAATAGATCGCATATAGAAACATATCCCGTGTCTGATATACTTTGCGTAGTACTAGGTGTGATGACGGGAATGAGGGCAAGGAAATAGTTTCAAATTTAAATAACCATAAAGTAAACATAAGGATGTAAATATGTATTTCCCATTTGTGGCTGTGCAGAAGGGTGGAAGAAGTGGCCGTGGGCCGTTCATAACAGCATCATCACTAAGCAAAGTTCTAATTCTGCCGGGCGCAGGGAACGCACACGCGGACTGTGCAAACACCGACACCAGTTTTAATCACGTTAAACTTCAGTCGTTTCACTCAGTATTATTTCATTAGAAGAACTGTACTGTGAAAAAATAATTTTCTTTAATTAACATTTTGCTCAATTAATTATTTCTGTCAGAGGAGATTTGGACTTTATTAAATTATTTGAAAGAAAACACAACTCATCATGGATATTGCGTTAATTCAATGCAACCCATAAGCTTCCATTTCACTAATAGTTGGCATTTGTATTGATCTTTGCAAAACTTCTCAAATCAATAATCTTTCCCAGAGGTTAAATTTTGCCCTAAGACAGAGACCATATGAAGCGAAATGTCATGTCTCAGACTCCCGGAATGTCTTGCAAGCATAAAATGAGACATGAAAAAGAGGCAGAGAAACAGCAATGTTATTTTGGCCTGAAGGAACAGAATTCTGTTGATTTTATTAGCTGCTCAGATACTGTAAAATTCAGTCGCTCTGTTCAAGTTAGCCTGGTCCATTTGACAGCTGGAGCCTCCTCTGGATCCTTCAGCCCCCTGTTCTGCTGGAACATCTATTTCCTCTCCATCAGACATCATTCAGAAGGGCATCCATCCATCCACGACCCCTTCTTTACGTGCCTTTGCTTGTGTATGGCCAGGCAGGCACAGACGTTTACACACGAACACACACACACGCACGCCCATAAAACGTCACTTTAAGAAAGCAGTTTCAGAGGTGTTTCCTGGCCACACGAGTCAGGTCCTCATCTGCCGCAGCCAGCCGTGAGGCCCCTGCCTTGGTTCCTCCCATGCCTCGGGTGCCGGCTGAGTCCCAACTCCCCCAACGGGCGTGCAGGCTCCTGGGCTGGGCATCTCCTCGCCCGCCTGTGCTGCACGCCCAAAGCCCGCATCCGAGGAGGGCAGCCTGGCAGCGCGAGGCAGGTCCCCGGGGCAGCACCCCTCTCCCAGTTGCTCCGATGTGGCCCATGGCTGCCTGCAGCAGGGCAGTGTGCCACAAGCGCAGCCCCCCGCAATGCTCCACAGCACCCCTTCCCTCCACCTTGGAAGAGCTTCCTGAACTCACCTCCATCCTACCTCCAAGAGCTCCCGAGGGAGGAAGCTGTATTTTCCATTAACCGACATGGGCATTTAAAGAGAGTGATTAGTAGTCACATAAAGTACTTCCACTCCATAATTATGCTCAAATTCATTAGCAAGAATATTAGAACTATAATTAAGTTCCAAGACTTGCGTGAGCTCAAGACAGAACCAGAACTTTTTATGAAGGATGGCTACTGGAATCAACAGTGTTCAGGAGCTAAAAATTGCACCCACAGCAGTGTGAACATATCGCTTAACAGTCATGAAATTGCGTTCTTACTTTGGTTTCTTCTGCAATATCCTAGTATAAACTGTAATCTTCGTATCTGATCTCTACCTTTTTTCTTTCTGTCATTGCATTCCTAAAAAAAAAAGTCACAGAACCACCAGCTTGCTAAGTTGCTTAAAATTACTCCAAGTTTATACTCTGGAAAGCATCCAACAGGATTTAAAACCATAATTTCAAGGTAAATAATAACTAGACAAAAATACTTTTAAAGACTAATTAGACCCTGACCAGTTGACACCCCAGTATGGTGGGCATGAGAGTACATCTTCACAAACCTTGTAAGTCAGATAACCAGACAACCTTTGATATATTCCACTTTGAAGATGGAGGGGAAACATCCTCAGCAGAGGGTGCAGTACTGCTGGCAGACCAAAGGGCTTTGCAGCAGTTCTGCCAGCGCCTGGCAAGATGGGGGTCCTGGCAAGGCTGTGTGAGGTGCAGGCAGCCCACGGCGGTGGCACAGAATCACACAGAATCACAGTATCACAGACAGGCAGGGGCTGGAAAGGACCTCCAGAGATCATTGAGTCCAACCCCCTGCCAAAGCAGGTGCCCTACACTGGGCTGCACAGGATGGCATCCAGATGGGTCTTGAATGTCTCCAGAGAAGGAAACTCCACACCCTCTCTGGGCAGCCCAGTGAGGGCTCCGGCACCCTCACTGTGAAGAAGTTCTTTCTCATGTTTGAGCTGAACTTTCTGTGTTCCACATCTTGGCCATTGCCCCTTGTTCTCTTACTACCCACCACCGAAAAGAGTTTGGCCTCATCCAGCTGCCTCCCACGGTTTAGATATTTATAAACACTGATCAGATCCCCTCTCAGCCTTGCCTTCTCCAGGCTGAAGAGACCCAAGTCTCTCAGTCTCTCCTCATAGGGAAGATGCTCCAGGCCTTTTATCAGCTTTGTTGCCCTCCGCTGGACTCTTTCCAGGAGATCCCTGTCTTTCTTGAGCTGGGGAGCTCAGAACAGGACACCGGACTCCAGATGGGGTCTCAGTCTCACCAGGGCAGAGCAGAGGGGGAGGATCACCTCCCTCTACCTGCTGACCACGCTTTTTTTTAATGCATCCTAGGATGCCATTGGCTTTCTTGGCCACAAGGGCACACTGCTGGCTCATGGTCAACCTGTTATCCACCAGGACCCCTAGGCCTTTCTCCACAGAGCTCCTCTCTAGCAGGTCATCCTCTAACCTGTACTGATGTGTGCAGTTATTTCTCCCCAGGTGCAGGACTCTACACTTGCTTTTGTATCATCAGCAAACTTGCTGAGGGTGGACTCTATCTCATCATCTAGGTCATTGATGAAGATATTGAACAAGACCGGACCCAGCACCGACCCCTGGGGAACACCGCTAGTTACAGGCCTCCAACTGGACTCTGCACCACTGATCACCACTCTCTGAGCTCTGCCAGTCAGCCAGTGCTCAGCGCACCTCACTGTCTACTCATCTATCCTGTACTTTCTAAGTTTCATTACAAGGATGTTGTGGGAGACAGTGTCAAATGCCTTGCTGAAGTCAAGGTAGACAACATCCACTGCTCTCCCCCTATCTAGCCAGCTGGTGATGACATCACAGAAGGCTACCATGTCAGTCGAGCATGATTTCCCCTTGGCACAGCACAGCACGGGCAAGGCTGTTGCCCAGGACTGACCCCCACGAGAGGGGCTGGTCCTGCTCAGCAGGAGCGTCCTGCCCTTCCTGACCTCCCCCGGCACAGGACACCCCAGCCCAGCCTCTCAGAAACTGGTTTCTGTCGCCTGCTTGTCTGCTCCCAGATGACATCCAGGGACAGGTTTCCTCTGGGAGGCAAAACCTGCAGGAGGGTTTGTGCAGGTCAGGCTTTGGTGCTGACGCAGAGCCCGTCTTCAGGCGGCGTAGGCAAGCAGCGCCCCACCGGGGCTGGTTTCCAGTCACGGACCCTGTAAACACACAAACATTTCTGAGGCAGGGAATTAAAAGGATGTGTGAAAAGTGCTGACTTTCCATTCTAAGCCCTTCTTAAAGTACCTGAAAAGGTTCCAAACAGGGATGAGATGAGACTCTCCACTTACAGGAATTGTTTTCACCTTTGCGGCGACAAACCACACACGCACACATATATGACATCTGTTACATGGCAGTGAAATACTGCCTTTTGTTTTAAAGACGAAACATAAAGAAGTCTCAGAGAGGAAGTTCAAGGACTATTGGAAGTTAATTGTTTTCTGTTCTTGTCTGATAATGGCAAACGGGAAAAAAAAAAAAGATATTCAACATAAAACCTCTGATAAGAAAAGCTTCCATTACTGTGCACATACCCGTAATTTTCCTTGAGAACAATCTGGAATTTGTACACTTTACTTGAGTCATAACTGTGTTTCAAATACAGATGATTTATCTGTTTCCCTTCCTGTTCTCCTGACATATTTGGTTATATATGTGAGAATAAAAGCAAGGTGCTCCACGGAGTCTGAGAGAGTAAAAATTGTACAGTGCCCTGCAGAGATAACCCGTTATCCTCATCAGCCGTTATCTAAATGGAGTGCAGTAAATCTTAATCTGTTTTCAGAGAGCCATACACTGCACATTTTTTAGAGCAGTTGTGAGATTTATCTGATTCAGCGACACCGTTATTAATGACAGCAGGAAATAGCAGCAAATGTGTCTCTCCGTTGGTCCTCTGACGATGGTATCTCACCGCTGTTGTCAGAAGGCACAACAGAGGCATGTTCCCCAGAGATGTTTTTTCAGCAAGAAGCAAAATCAAATGAAAAAGGGGAGATCATCATCCCAAGCTCCGAGCTGGAGGACAGGCACAGGCTGTAGCGCTGTAGCGCTGCTGAACACCCTGTGGGACGAGCTGCCAGAGGCCGTGCTCCTCACGCCCGGGTGTGGGGAGATGTACTGGGATGGGTGGCACTGCCCGGGCTCCCGACGGGTGTACACAGGTCCTGGGAAGCCCTGCATGGGTGAACACCCGCCCTGGGGCTGCAGCAGGGCTGGGCAATCCACTGGCTTCCCAGCCAGAGCCGAGCGAAGAGCTGAGCAAGGCGTTTCTTGGTCCGCAGGGCCAGCGTTGCAAGCCATTGCGTTGCGTGCCCCACGTGTGTGACTGCCTTGCGGGCAGAAGGCTGGTGCCGGTGCCGTACCCCACGTTGCTAACGCAGTTCCTTTTCCAGCCTTTCAGACCCCCCCAGCACGTCATGCCTCCTGCTGCCGCTCACCCTGATCTCACTCCTCAGCTTCTGCCCCCTGCCCAGGGCCAGCACGGACATTTCCACCCCACCCTGATCCTGACCCCGGTGAGGGTTTCTGGGAGGGGTCACTCACCCTGACCTTGCCCACCCCAATGAACTTCATGCTCAGGAGCCAGGGCTGTGCTGTGCCCATGCTGGGTTGAATGCAGGGAAGAAGCAGAGAGCCTGCTGATGTCAGTAGCATTTCCAGATGGGCACTACATTCAAGGGCAGCAGTATCCTACTGATCCCAGTTACAAACTAGTCCTAACAAGGCTAAGAAGAGTTTGGGTGAGGTGACAGGGAACTGTGACAGCAAGCAGAGCAGAATTTAGACTTTTCTTCCTCCTTCTCTAATCCTCTGCATTTTTCTGTTCAATCTTAACTACAGGCAAATGTTAACTGTTGAGAAGGGAGAGCAGAAGTATGAATGTGAAACCCTCCCTAGGCTATGGTGTGAAAAAGCTCCTGTAAAAAAGCACAGGTTTAACCTGAGAAAGCAGGTTCACAGTTAGCTCCCTGCAGTTTGATGGGACAGCTTTTGCTGAACTTGAATTCATCTAATGCTACCATATGTCCGAACTTCAACCAGGTGCATCCCTCCCTCCTCCCCAAGGTTTTGTCCCTGGGGGTGGTCAGTGTCCTGCTCAGGTGTCCGGGTGGCTGACGCTGGGTCCAGAGCAGCCCCAGCTGTGGCTGACTATCCAGCAACCCCAGAAGTGTCTTGTGCTCCACGCACGTGAGCTGTGCCGTGCTGCACGCTCCAGTGTCACTCCTCCAGGAGAGCCCAGTCTCCTGCACAGCACGGCACGGCACGGCACAGCCTGCGTGCAGAGCAAGTCAGATGCACGCACTGCAGTTCACACACACCTCCAGCTTGTCCACACGGCGCAAGGCAGAGAGTAATGGAGAGATGCAGAGAGGGAGAACATACATTTGCAGCTGCTCTGTGGCATCAGGTTGAATACAGACTTCTGCCATCTGTGCTTTCCTTTTAATGACCTTTAAAGCACAGCTAGCTCCTCCTTGGGGCGAACACACAAAGCACCAGAATGCAAACATCTTGAAGCCTGTATTCAGAGCAACCTCTTTGGTCCCTGTCAGATGATCCCCTTCACAAAGAATTTCTCCGAGCCAAGGAGCTGTCCCCTTTGTCGAGGCCACTAATATACATTGTTGTAATCTTTGGGTTTTGGACATAAATAAATGATGTGTTCTCAGTACAAGGTATTTTCAGTCAAACCCACAAGACTGTGCACTGTAAAGCCCTAGGCTAGATGTACCAGTGTACTAATGGTTGCTTGTGACCAAGCCCCAGGGCATTGCCCTATGTTATGTAGTCCCCATGCAGCCACAGTCACTGGCTAGGTTGATCAAACTGGTTGTGTTTGATTCCCTCAAACCTAACCATCAGAATATTGTACTATTTTCGTTAAATGAACAGATGGTTTCTAGAGAAGATGCTCATCCATCAGTGCTTTCTACCCATGACTTCTCCAGAAGGGTGGAGGATTGGCTGCAGTGAACATAGTGCCATGAGGCCCTGCACCTTCTGGTTCTTCTTCAGGCTTGATGCTGCTGCTGTTCCTGGGGTTCTCCTTGTCCTTGAAAATGTCCCTTCCCTATCACTGTCTCCCTTGCCTCCATGGAAGGGGTCAGTAAATGCTTTGTTTCTGGACCAAATGAGAGGCTTTCTTTCATTCTGGTTTTTATGGCTCATATATCTAGTATTTGTTCTGAAAGTCTCTGCTTATATACACATAGTATATTTGATATATAAACCCATATAAATACCATTGGCATATAATGAGGCACTGAAATTAATACAGACTATGTGCTTAGTGCTGCTGGATCATATTTAATCAAAACTCCAATTTTACTGGTGATAAGGAAGAAACCTTTATTGATGGAGATATAAAATATGAAAAACTACCTCTCATAAGGAGGCATTAAAAACTAATTCACAGAAGAATCTAGCTTAGGAAGTGTACTGCAATAAGAAAAGGGGAGGGTGTAGAGAGAGAAAGAGAGAGGAAAGGAAGGAGAAAGGGAGAGAGCGCTAGAGGTGGAAACGTGCATAGATTTACAATGTACTGCAGAAAAAATATTCTCTGCTACCTCTGTAGAGCAACGTAGTACAGCATTTGCTCCTAAAGCAGGTCTTTAGCGAAGAACAGAGCTGAATGAGCAAGTCGTAACAAATAATTCATTCGCTGCACCGCGCTTCTCTGTTCACCTGCTGTTCGCAGCCCGGCGGTGCCTCTTGCCCGGGGTCTGCCGGAGCAGCGTGGGCAGGGAATCGCTCTGACCTGCCAAACGGCGCATGGGCAGCACCTGCAAGATCCAGGATGGCATGCAATCTCGTGACGTTTATTTTGTTGCATTATTATCACTCCAGTGAGGAGATGCACGGCAGCTCAGCTCAGCACTTCCCAGCCCAGTCGTGACTGGTGTTCCCTGCCAGGCTGTGCCGGGACGGGCGTCCTGCACAGAAAGGCAAAGGAGCTGGGAATACTCTGCGGTACCTAAATTACCTCCACAGTCACTGCAACACCAAACAGGAGGCTGGGAGAAGATTTTGGGGTTGAGGAAGCCTCAGGCAGATGCCTTGGATGGAGAATTGTCAGCTGAAATGACCTACCGTGCTGGAAATGGTCTTGTGCAGTAGCATAATAAACTGTAATGTTTGACTAGGAAGATGGGTGCTGATTTTCCACCTCAAGGCATCACTCTGAAATTGCTTTTGCGCCCATTTTCATTATCTGTTCCCCATTCTGTACCGGAGATTTTTGTTTTCACGGTCACAGGTCAGCAGTGGCACTCAGCTGGGAACTAAACGCAGTGAAACAGGGGGATGGCAGGAAAGGTCAGCGCGGAGGTGTGCAAAACAAACCGCGCTGAGACGATGACGAGCGAGGCAGTAATATCCCTGCAGCCAGAGCTGGAGGCAGCCAGCCCTGGCACAACGGTTGTAGCCTGACTGGTGTCTCCCAGCGCCCTGTGTGAATGTCCCAGCGTGTCCAGGTGTGGGCCGAGAGCCCTGACAAGGGGCTTGCTCGCACCTCCTGGACTCAGCCTTCCATCTGAAAACCGGGGGTTTTGGTCCTAGAACAGGTAGGCAGCCCAGTGCCAAGGGAGGAAACCGCAGACCAGGGGACCAGGCGAGGACTGAGTGCTCGAGTTCCCCAAGGCCCCCAAGGCTTCTGGGGAAGCAGGGGAGACAGAAGTCCAGCAGGATGGGTGTCCCACCTCTGCTGAATGCTGCAGCAGGGCTGTCAGTGCTGGACACGTCGGGGCAGACTGCAGGCTGCCGGCGGCTCTGCCTGGTGCAGCCAGGGGTGGTGGAGGTGAGGGCTGGTTCCTGCCGGTGTGCGGGGCCATCGCTGCTCTGAGCGTGCAGCCCGTGTCAGTGCAGTGTGTGCTGCTCACAGGGCTGCTGGCACCGGTTACATCCAGGCTGCATTTAGAGACTTGTCCTTGACTTACCATTAGCGCTGCTGTGTATGGAGCGAAGTCCCAGGCGGTGCACCCGCCTCCTCCTCGAGTGAGTAGTAATCCTCTCGGAGCTTTTCCATGGCAGAGCACATCATATAAAATACTGATTTCCATGGAAATGTCTAATCAAAATGCTGGAGGCATTAATGACTCTATATTCTGATAAACTATAAGACCAACTTCACACCGGTAGCAGGGAAGAATGCGTTGCACATAGCTACAGGGAAGTTTGATGGAATGTGTTGATGGAAACAAGGAATCCCCGGTGGAGTCAGTAGGAGCCGGTCTGTTGACACAGAGGATCACAAGCTGTTTGGCTTAACAAAGGAGAGCAGCAGCCAAAGTCCTCTCACTGCCCGTGTGGCCTGGGCCTGGCAAGTGTGCGGGGACACGTGCCCGGGGCGGGCAGGCGCTCCTTCCTACAGCCTCCAGGGTGGCCACTTCCCACAGAAGTGCTTGCCTGAAAGAATTTGTGACAAGCTGCTTGCAGGATTATTTTCCTAACAAATTTGGCCTTTGAAATAAATATGTAAAGTGTCAGATTATTATTTTTTAAAACAGCAGCAACAAGATTCTGAGTACGTTTGAAATGACATCAGCTCAACTCAATCTGACACTTCTGTTCTCCACGCTGCAAAGATGAACTCGAGGCAGCATCATTCCTCCCCCGTTCACTTTTCCCCTGGCTGTGCTCAGAGTGGGACCCACCAGTCCCAAGGCTGCTAATGAGCCTATTAAGCAGTGCATGATGCCAGGACAGTCTTCTGCTTTGCAGTCCTGGAGCGACTATGGTGTGCCAGAAGCTGTGGCACAGCTTGTTCACTACCCATAACTTCCCTGGCCAACAACAGCCTCTTCCAACCGACTTGTGAATGCACTCCTCATTTCAGCCACCTTTCAGACCAAGTGTCTTGCAGGATGCTTATGTGGTGTCACCGAGTCCTGCACAGCTGGTGAAGGTTTCACAACAGCTCAGATCTTTATTTGGTAGATTCAGCACTTTAAGTACTTAAGCACTTTGCTCCTTCCCAGAGAGAAGCAGCACTTCCCACTTTGCTACGGCGAGGCTGGACTCGGCTGCCCCTGTCCTGTGCCCACCTCCCACATCAGCCAGGCTGTGTTTTCTTATGACTCAAGGCACTGATTCATTCAACAATGATTTTCATTAACAGTTACTTTCAATATCTCTCACCTTTTGCTTTGGCTTTACGAATGTCTCGGAATTGTTTTGTGTGTGCCAGCATATTTATTAATATTCACTCTCATGAACCATAGCATCTGCAACTTCTAGAGGTAGAAGCAGTGTAATCAGCTCCAACTGCATCTCCCACTAAATGATTAAAAAGAAATCCGTGGTGAGTATTTAATCATTGACATCAAATAATGCCAAAGTCTCCTCTGTATGGAACAGCCCATCAAAGCAAGTTGGTCTGGTTTTTGAGATACACGAGAACAGAGACAAGCCTAAGCAGTCAGCAGCCACAGGGGCAGCTCCAGACCCGGCACCCTCCTGCCAGCTCTGACCGCACACCCACACTCTCCAGCAATCTGCGGCAACGAGAGGCAAAGCGTGGCTGGACCATCCACCACAGCTGGGGTGGCAGCGGTGGCCAGAGCGGGGCTCCGGTCCCACAGGAGGGGAAGTCACAGCGTACAGTCCCGTACTACAGGGGAGCACGGGTAGGTGCTGTTCCTCACGGATCAGTACTGTGACCACCGCTATTCAACCTCCTTGTTGGTGACATGGACAGTGGGATTGAGGGCACACTCAGCAAGCTGCCGACAACACCAAGCTGTGTGGTGGGTGACACGCTGGAGAGAAGGGATGCCATCCAGAGGGACCTGAGCAGACTTGAGAGGTGGGACCATGTGAATTGCATGAAGTTCAACAAGGCCAAGGGCAAGGCCCTGCACCTGGATTAGGGCAATCCCAAGCACAACTAGGGACTGGGCACAGAATGGATGGAGAGCAGCCCTGAGGAGAAGGACTTGGGGGTGCTGGTTGATGAAAAGCCGAACATGAGCNAGCTGCTGGAGCGAGTCCAGAGGAGGCCCCGGAGATGCTGCGAGGGCTGGAGCCCCTCTGCTCTGGAGACAGGCTGAGGGAGCTGGGCTTGTCCAGCCTGGAGCAGAGAAGGCTGCGGGGAGCCCTTGGAGCCCCTCCCAGGGCCTGCAGGGGCTGCAGGAAAGCTGGAGAGGGGCTGGTTGCAGGGCAGGGGGGGCCAGGCCAAGGGGAAGGGCCTGAAGCTGCAGGAGGGGAGCTGGAGCTGAGCTGGGAGGCAGCAATCCTTCCCTGGGAGGGTGCTGAGGCCCTGGCACAGGGTGCCCCGAGAAGCTGTGGCTGCCCCTGGCTCCCTGGCAGTGCCCAAGGCCAGGTTGGATGGGGCTTTGGGCAGCCTGGGCTGGTGGGGGGTGTCCCTGCCCATGGCAGGGGGTTGGGACTAGATGTTCTTTGAGGTCCCTTCCCACCCAAACCGTTATAGGATTCTATCATGAAGGAGGCAGCTCTGAGTAAACTCTGAAGAACCTGGCAGGTCTTTAAGGACAACCCCCTCCAAGTGCAAGATTGGTCACACATGAGCACGGGGGATGTGTGGACTCAGCTGTGCAGGGAGCTGCATGCCGCAGAGGGGCAGCTGTGCCCTGGGTGACATGGGACGGAGCACAGCACCTGCCCACGCACCAGGACCAACAGGGCTGGTGCTGAAGTTTGGGAAAAACTTTCTTTCTGAGCTCAGGACTTGGTCCAGTCCCACTGTCCCTTTCAGCTGGTAGCTGCTCTTCCCACCAGTCTGGAAGTGAATGGAAAGTACCTTTCCCAGATTTGTGTTATGGCAGCCAGGTCCCCTCTGG
The DNA here is from genome assembly GCA_013399095.1 of Psophia crepitans. Taxonomy (NCBI): domain Eukaryota; kingdom Metazoa; phylum Chordata; class Aves; order Gruiformes; family Psophiidae; genus Psophia; species Psophia crepitans. The sequence continues at coordinate 76,166 of VWZZ01004215.1, read as the reverse complement.
ATTTATCCCAGAAAAACAAAGTACTTTGCAATTGCCAGCATGCTCTACTCGTGTGTCCATATTTTCCCCCACGTGAGATTACTCATCAATTTTCACCTGAATTTTCTCCTACTTAAAGCCCAAGTTAGAAAAAGTAAGCCTGAAAACCACCTCTTGCTAATGATGGTGCAGAGCTCCCACAGCACCCTCACCTTGTGGAACCAGTCCCTGCTTTCTGGACTGCTTCTGGCCTTCTGAACTGCTTTCTGTCTGGTACTGAAGCTGCGAAGCAGTATGTGAAGCCAGCTCACTGGTTGACTGAGAAGTTATAGGAGATTGAAAGTTTTTGGAGGGATGGAGAAAACATCCCTTCATTTTTAAATTATTATTACAAATGTTAACCAACTGTAGCCACTAAGATGGCAAGGACCAACTGAGAAGATTATAAATTAATAATACTAATATATTTTTCTTTATATATAGGAAAACATTTGAAAAACATTAACTCAAATTGTAATGAGAGTTGCTTACCTTTTGCTGGCTGTTCATCTATTTTTGAACCGAGTTAACAAACAATTAATCACCCTGTCAATTAGTGTGCCCAGAAAGGAACAAGTTTTTCTGCTTTTGGCTGTCTTTAAAATTAATTTTCAAACACGTCAGCCGCTGAACGCAGGACATGTGTGTTCTGGCCCGTTTTAGCTCAGAGTACAGCATGACAGCAATCAAACCCGTTTATTCTTCTTCACCAGTGTTTGGCAGCTGAATTTTTCTCTCCATCACACATCGTGTAGTGACTTCAGGCCCTTCTGCGGCGGCAAAATACCGGGTGTGAGTGCACTTGCGAGTGCCGTTTAGGTTTGCCTCTCACACAGCGTGGGGGCCGGTGCCAGGCGGGCGCCGTGGGGCTGCCCCCGCAGTGAGCCTGTGCGATCTCTCCCACCCACCCCTGGCGGTGCTCGCTTTCACCTTTGCGAGAGGGCACAATACTAATTTTTCACATTTGTGCAAACTCTGCCTTTCTTTTGAACACCAGACAGAGCGTCGGCGGCTGGGGGAGAGGGCGATGCACAGAGCAGCAAGTCGTCTCAGATCACAGGCAAGGCAAGGCTGGCACGGAGAGGGGAGCCTTCGGCTTCTTACGGAAAAGCCGCCGGAGGAGTGTGTGTTTTGGTCACTGCATATCAGCTGGGACACTGTGAGACGAGCAAGCCACGAGGTAGAGCCATTTAATCAAAGTTAACGTGCAGTGGCGCTGCCACGGGAGCTCTGCCGTTTTTGCAAAGCAGGTATAAAAACTTCACGTTGTTTTTGACTGCACTGAAATGCACAGCAGGGTGACACAACTGAAAAAACCAAGAATTGCTAGGAGGGTATTACACCATGGCCACAAATATGACGTGTTACACCACAGCCAGCCTTTTAACGCTCAATGCACTGCATTCTCCAGACCTTGCCAGCTCTTTCCTGAATACTGAACTTTTGTTACTAACACAATTTTTTAAACCAATGTTCAACATACATTTCTAATTTGCCTTGTATTTGTTAAACAAGTGGAGGGGTAAACATCACATTATCAACTCATTGTGAGACTCGAGCAAATAATATTTGGAAACCAAAGCAATGAACAGTGACGAGGAGCTTGCATGCTCCGAAGATGTGTGCCAGCGTGCCTCTGTGTCTGATCCTCTGTGACACGCTTGGCCAGTGACCACGAACGTGATGCACAAAGGAGCAGCGCTGTGCTGCCAGGCCAGTGCTCCGTCACTGTGCCGTGAGGCACGCCGAGAAGAAGGTGTCTGTTTTGCATGATGCAGCAGATAGAACTGGTAGCAATGCTGTGGGACAGAGTTGAGCTGCTTATACGTTTTCCAGAATATTTCCCTCGTAGAAAGGCTTGTCAATGTATTTTCCTCTCTGTAATTTTCATCTAGCATGTAAAATGGGAATATAAATTGGATATGGAATTATTAATAATGACCTCATGCTTTAGGCTACAATGATTAAAACATGAAAGATAAAGAAATGATGAAAATAATAAAGTTAGATTATGCGTTAATTTCCATCTACTGACTAAATAATGGATGATCGCATTTCCAGCTGAACGTGCCAGGCGGGAACAAAAGGACTAGAGAGCACTGCTGACTGCGGAAGTGTATCGTGATGTTTTCCAGTGTTTTCCAGGGAAGAAGTTTTTCCTCCTGCTCAGGTGGAACTTTCCATGTCCCAGTTTGTGCCGCTGCCCCTCGGCCTGTCCCTGGACACCACTGGGAAGAGTCTGGCCCCTTCCTCTGGACCCCCCCCCGGAGATCTTGATCAGCATCGATCAGATCCCATCTCAGGCTTCTCTTCTCCAGGCTGGACAGCCCCAGCTCTCTCAGCCTTTCCTCAGACAAGAGATGCTCCAGCCCCCTAATTTTGTTCAACATATGAACAAAAGCAATTTCCTTCATTAGGTACCTGAGACTGCCCTCTGTCAGGAACAGGACACGGGTGGATGAGGGCTCTGCTCTAATGATGTAGTCCTGCTTGTGTTTGCACATGACAGTACTGACCTCGCCATTCCCAGCAGTTTTGCTGGAGCAGGTGCACATTGAGCATTGCAGCCTGATTTTTCAGGATGATCTGCATTCTGACTGGTGCAGATGCCCTTCCAAAGAGATCCAAAGTCTTGTGTACAGATTTTAGACACCTGATGAAGCTTTTGGATGGCCATCCCAGGTGAAAAACCTCAGCCTTCCAGTTCTGAGACACTTGGCATAGGCCTGGCTGCCAAGCAGAGCCCACACGATTTCTGTTTGCGCAGGTCCTGTCACACAGGCCCTGTTGTTTGTGGGAGAGGCACTTGCGAAGCGGGGAGTTCGGTTTGTCTTCACTGAGCTCTGAGTGCCTCCCAGGTGGGAGCCCGTGCATGCCCGAGGCGGTGCCCCTCTCCAGGAGCTCCTCCTGCTGCAGTGAGATGCACGGCCACTACTCCTCCCCAGCCACGGTCTCTGCCTGCCAGTACAGCCAGAAACCAGCTCCTTGCTCTTCCCACCACACACTGGTGCAGCTGAGACGGGAGCGTAGCCCCACTGCATTTCCTCTGTACCCTCCTCAGGCTTGGCTGCTCTGCACGGAACTCCACTTAGAGCGAGTTCACGTGCCTGGTATGATGTGGGAACGCTGCGGCTGGGTTACTTACCCTGGTAAGTCCTGCGTGATAGCTGACTCAATTACATTTCATTCTGGTTTATTACTGATGCTATGAGTATGTCTGCCAGACAAGCTCAGGAAAAGATTAATAAAATCCTCTCTTTCTACCTGAATTGCTGTTGTTATTCTCCTCTTCATTGTTATTAGGAAACTAAATCAGCTGAAAGAAACTTATTCCTGGACTTTCTTACAGCTCCTTTTGATCTTTCTTCATGGTCATATATTCCAGAGACTCGAGCTTTGCCTCTCTGGATAGGTGATTTTGAGATTTGTCTCTCTGTGCTGCCAAGGGTTAAACTGGACCGGGGAAGCATTCAGTCTTTGACAAATCTGATTTTTGAAGAGATTCATTCCAGCTTTCTTCAGACACTTCTGCTTGTGGTGGCACTGTCCTTCACGAGAGCTCTTAGAGGGAAAACGTTGTCCTTAAGTGAAGCTAAGTACAGTCTGGAGTTTGCAATCACTAGGATTTCCCCAGGAAATGTAGTATCCCTGCCCTTGCACATACAGATGTGCCCCCTGCAATGCTGTCTCCCTCCATAAAACAGCCCTGTGCATTGACGATGGTAGAATGGGAGGGTGTGAGTAAGAGCTGGGCACCACAACTTCTGCCCCTCCTTGCCTTGTGTCCCCAGCACAGGAACAGCTCCTCTGACCCCTCTCTGGGGCCATGCAACCAACCTCAGGGCTAAACCTCAGGCAGCGCTGGGAGACAGCAGTCCCATTGGGGATCACAGCCCAGGATCCACAGCTGGTGCTCACCAAAGCCGTGCACCCATGAAGACCCCCACAGTCACCCTAGCAAGATGTCCCCTCTTCATCAACGGTCAGCATTTGGGAAGGAGGTGGCTGGAAGGCAGGTCCTGTACAGTGACAGCTTGGGTGCTGAGGGCTCTGCTGCATGCTCAGAGGTTTCCCACCAGCCCCAAGCTTTGGGGCTGGGTGCAGATGGGGGGATCCGTGCCTCCAGCACCCACACAGGCACACTGCTCTGTGCCAGATATGATCCACCCAGTGCAGAAAGTATTAAAATAAATATTTCTGTTTTAAAGTAGAATGAAAATTTCAAAAGTAATTTACACATCTGTTATTTCTGCTTCCAGTACTGGGTAAATCCATTTTTCTCCATCTGCCCTTGGCATACAAGCATCTGCGATTAATATTTGTATTTATGATGACTCTAAATGACACTGACATTTGTCCTCAGGAAAAAAAAAACACAACAGGGAAAAATCTTTCTTAGTAATTTTAAATGAATCTTGCAAGCCTGAGAATCACTGATGATATTTCATACATTTTCCATAAAATTAATGTAATTTCAGAGGTTTTCTGCTCTCACAAAAGCATATGACAGAACGGTGTAACAGGCGGAGCTGGCAGTGCTGGCTGCACTGACACGTCTGTCACATTCCTCCTTGGAGCTGCTTACCCCTTTATCACCCATCATCACGTCTATTACCTTAGTGCCCAGCCACCTCACATGAAGAGAGCGTTTGTCCCCGGCTGGAGCCCAAGCAGGGTGGGCAGGAGGTAAAGCATCCTCCTGGTGCTGCTGCTGCTCTACGGCTGGGGCCTGGGGCATCAGCTCAGCCTCCCTCCTCCCTGTCCTCCTATCAAAAATCCTGATTTAGCACCCTGCCAACTGCTCCAATTTGTCACAAACGAGTGATTTAGATCACTTAAAGAATCATTGTCAAAGGTATGAGCAAAAGTGGTTTCAATATGGCGTTGTAAAAGCCTGACTTGGCACAGCTCAATGGCAGTGTTTACTCTATTGCAGCACGGCACAAATCATTTGAAAAACGATTCAAACTGCCAAGGCAGAAATCAAAGTTACCAAGACAAAGGCAAAGTTACCAAGGCACAAATCCAAGTTACCCTACTACAAGGTTATGTGTGATATTGGTCGCTTTGCAAAGATCTGCCGTTGGTGAAAGGCGTCTCTGCCTCAAGGAGCAGCCCTGAGGGCGTCGCAGCTGAAGGGCAGACACCACCGTGGCACCAGGCTGCGTCGCTGGGGGGCCTCAGAGGAGGCTCGCCGAGGCTGTCATTTTCATGGAGCAGGGTGGTTGGCTCGCTGTCAGATTACGTGGTGGAAAAGGTACGCATGACACTCCTTGTGCTCGCAACTTTTTGTCCCGTGACAAATGAGTCTTGGAAAAGCCACGCACTATTCAAGTGTTAATTGCATGATTGGTGTTCCAAGCTCACGTGCATGACGTTCACTGTGCCACTCTGCTCCTTTGTGGTTTCTCAGAGAAGAGACTGGAACTGGAGAAGTTCCTGGACCAGGTACTGCTCAGGGCTTTACCTCCTTTGGAGCCTGCACCAAGCTACCGCGGGTTTGGGTGAGGGGCCGAGAGCACCATCACACCTTCCAGGTGTATCCACAGCAACTGCCTTAAACGTCTGAAGGAAGCGTCCGGGCCAGGGTCTGCGTACTCCGACTGTTTATTCTGGGAGAAGGCAATGGCTCCTGTCAGCCTGTGTCCACCGCTCCCAGGGGTGAAAGGAGGAACAGCATGTCCTGCTCTCCCACTGAATGGTAACCGACGCCTCTGAGAAACGCGGGGCAGCGCCGTTCCTGGAGCAGGGGTTCCCAGGGCAGCTAGGCCGGGCGGTGCTGGGCCGAGCGGTGCTG
>VWZZ01004215.1:0-70263 GCA_013399095.1 Psophia crepitans | reverse complement strand
CTGTGCTGTGCTGGGCTGTGCTGGGCTGGGCTGGGCTGTGCTGTGCTGGGCTGTGCTGTGCTGGGCTGTGCTGGGCTGTGCTGGGCCGGACGGTGCTGGGCTGGGCTGTGCTGGGCTGGGCTGTGCTGGGCCGCGCGGTGCTGGGCCAGGCTGGGCTGGGCTGGGCTCTGCGCCTGCACCGGGCAGGGCGTGTGGGACACCGGTCCCTGCGCAGCCGCCCGGCGGGGGCCCCGGCACCAGGAGTAGCCGGCATTCCCGTTCCCCAAGGCCAGACCGCAGGCAGCACAAATCTCAGCCGTCGCTTAGGGGAACCAAGCAAATTCCTGATGAGATGAAACAGAGCTGTTTATGAAAAATTAAAGACTGGACTCTGAAGTGCTTCTCAAATCGGACTCATCTTCATGTTAGGTTCAGAAAAGGGACTGGACTCCTACCTCAGCATTAAGGGGAGGCAAGTACAGGGAACAATTTTTTTTAGAGAGAACACCATGAGAGAATTTATTTACATATTTTATGTTCTGGGACCATAAATGGGACTATTTTTAAAAGAAGTCAGGGACATCACTGAGGAGCTCTCAGGCTGCCAGCCTTCGTAGCATTCCGGTACTTCTCTGAGCAGCTGAAGGCACAGAGGGGCGTGCAGGCAGGGCACACAGCATGCGAGGCCCCTTCCTGCCTTGGCGTCAGCGGCGCACAGAAGTATTGTTAATTGTAAATGGCAGCTGCCAGCGGTAGAGGAAGAGGTCAGGAACAACGGTGATTTGCACAACGATGCCAAACATACACTATTGAGTTACGTGGTCGTGAGAGCGTTGGGTGTAAGATGAATTAGAAAATGAAGCAGTGTACTTGTGGTGACTGAACTTTTCAATAGAAGTAAATAAAAAAGTTGTCCTATTACTACTATACGAAAAAGTATTTGTGTAGTGACCTCAAATTTCAGCAAGTACTCCAGAATTTCCTTTTGAATTAGCTCCAAAATTGGGCCTTTATTATGCCAATAAAACCTCACATTGGCCTTTACTCAGAAGCTGTTGAGTAAAATGTAAAAAGAAATTTCATAGTAAAAGCCCAAGTCAAGGCATCTCTTCCACTTTCAGAGGACATCTATCACCACTTGACACTAACTACTTCAAAATAAATGTACTTCCAAGAAAAAAAGACATTTCAATTTTCTGCTGACAGTAACATAAGAGATACTTTCCTGGATTTTTTTTCTGATAGGTACCAGAGCCAAACCCACCTCAGCTGCATCTTCCTGTTTGTGAAATATTTTTTTCAGTGATGAATTCTGTATCCTTGGTTTCTTACCTGACAGACTGGGACCACAACCGAGAGCCAACAATGCTTTTGTAAATAATATACCCAACAGCTGACAGGTACAGACAATTATGGATGTATTTGATATTTCTTTTTCTTGTAAAACAAGGGGTTTTGTCTCATTATTGAAATAGCCAAGCAATTATGTGCCTCAGTACCTGTGCTCTCTGGACGAAGCCCCTGCAGACCTGGTGCCCTGTGACACATGCGAGCCAGCAGCAGGAGCAGAGACCTTCAGCTCACCCTCACCTGCAAGTTCCTCCTGGTTTTCCTTCTACATGGCAAGATGGGGAGATGGTATTTCTAAAATAAACTCCAGCAAATGACACCAGTTCTCCTAACTCATATTTGTAAAACACAAATGCTGGAATCGGAAATAAGTATTTTACGTGACACTTCATCACCTCATGGGCTTTTCTCGAATTCAGAATTCCTTTGGAGAGGCATCGTGCCATTCAGTGATGGGTCCTGTAGGCTTTCCGCAAGGTGACAACTAGCACCTGGCAACAAAAGAGATATTAAGTCCTTGGATGTCGAGAGTTACTGAGTAATAGTAAGAAAGCTGAATAAAAAAGCTAAACTACTGCTAGAAAAAGAATCTAAAATCCACAGGAATGTCTTCTGAGTTCTTTCACTGATGTAAGAAGCGTGTGACTGGATGTCTTTTATTTAAATAAATAATCCTTTGATCCAAATTATTTCTGTGCCGGGTACGTCTGTCTATGTAGTTTGACAGTAGATCTGTCCTCAGCCGGCTGGCCCTACCTGCATTAGCTTTTAGCTTTTTCTGCTTTAATGTGACAGTGGTACTACAGCTGAATTAGCAGTCAGGGGTCTACTCATAGATGTAAGAAGTAACAGTGTGATTTTTTTTTTGGGGGGGTGGCAAGATTATACACAAGGGTCTCAGTTCTCAAAATCACCAACTCTGTAGTCATTCCCTCTTTGTGACGAAATATATTGAAAGGACACTTTTTTGCAGCTCCTCACACATGCTGGAAGAGTGAGTAGTGACATCTTTACAAATTTCTCTTCCATCAGCACTTCCGAGTTTATGAAAGTTCAATGTATTAGCATAGGGTTTGTGGTTACAGTTTTTTCTCCTTACACCATATGAAAGGAAAACAGTTACAAGCATGCTGTACAAAATGTGCTTGATGTGTCTTAGAGAGAATGTGGAAAACCGGTGAAGAAAAATTATTGTAAGATCAAGCTGCTGGTCAATGCTGGAACCCATTGCATCCGTTTCAGAAGAACACTGAGACAGCTGTTACATACTGAAATTAATAACCCCTTTGTTGTTAAGAATTCTCTCCAAAGCTTGCCAGCTAGGAAGCACATGAAGATTAATGGTGAGCAAAACTGGCACCAGGTAGTCTGTACCTTGTCAATTCATGTCTTTGCATTATGACCTATAAAAGACAGTCTCACTCAACGAACCATGTTGTCCACATGTCTGCAGAGTTCCACCATCAGAGGAGGGCACGCATAATGAGAGATCCCACAGAGATGTCTCTCTGTTCGCTTTTGCATTTTGTTCTTAAGAACATGGATTTTAAGGCCAAAGAGGACTGTTAAATCATTTTAGCTGATGAACTGAGTAACTTAAGTCAGAGATTTTCACTTCTGATATGTGCATGATCCCAGTAGCTTGTTTGACTAAAGCATTCCCTTCAGAAGGGTTTCTGTTCTCGCTTTGGAGCCCTCAAGAGGCACAAATCTATCGTTTCCCTCAGAGTCACTGCCAGAGGTTAATATTCATCAGTGTGTAAAAGTCAGTGCTTTTTTTCACTCTTAAATGTCATTAACAATGACCCTATGGCGGGGAACTAGACGATCCTTGTGTGATACTTGTGGTCCCTTCCAACCAAACCATTCTATGATTCTATAATTATGCCCTTTGTTTTAATTTCAGATTCTTTATTTCCTGCTGTTCTCTTGCCTCCACAGTAGCGATGCCTTTCTTTTTTCTGAGTGAATGTTCATGTTTATGGCAGCCTTGGGGTTAGCTTTCCTTTATCCAGCCATGGTGGTTCCTGCACTCAGAAGTACCAGACTCCACACTAGCACCTAGGAAGCTGCAGTTGTAAACATCGCAATTTGCACAGACAGCTAAATTAACTGGCTGGCACTGACCCCCCAGCTCATCCCATACTCCCACAGTTCCCCCTTTATCCTGACCAGCCAGACTGAACTGGTGTTTTCCCCATACTGGTTTGTGAGAACTGTATTCATTAACACCAGTGAGTTCTGCTTCCCTCTCTTCCATAAAGCACAGAAATCAATACCAAGCCTGCTGGCAACAGATGGGGTACCCCTGTCCCAAAGAGGAAGAAGATCTTTGTGCAGAAGTCAGGAGGGCTCATCAAAAGAGCTTTAAACTAGATTTAAAGGGGAAAAGGGATAAAACCAGGCTCAATAGGGATAAGCCTGGGGACAGTACACCAATCTTTGAGGGATGGTGTGCTAATGAGGCCCTTTTGTCTGCCATCTCTGTGGAGGTAGGGGATGGGGCAAAGACACAAGGGTTATTGGTGTGTTAGAAACCATGGAAGTGCCTGGTAACGGTCACATAGGAATTGGGGCTTCCCCCCTCCCCAAAGGAGGTGGGATCAGTAGCCCAACTTCACTAACGCATGCAGCGTGTGCAACAAACAACGAGGCCCTGGAAGCCATTGTGCAGCAGGAAAACTATGATACAGATGCCATCATGGAAACATAGTGGGATGACTAGAAAACTGGAGTGCTGCAATGGATAGAAGAGATAGGCAAGGAAGGAGAGGCAGGGAGATGGCCCTGTGTGGAGTGTTAAGGAGTGTTTTGATTGCCTAGAGCTTAATGATGGTAGCAATGGAGCTGAGTGTTTATGGGTGAGAATCAGGGGGAAGACCAACAAGACAGATATCATGGTGGCAGTCTGTTATAGACCAGCCCAACCAGGTTGAAGAGGCAGCTGAAAAATTCTATAAGCAGCTGGGAGAAGTCTCACAATCACTAGCCCTTGTACTCACGGGGGACTTCAACTTACCAGGTGTCTGCTGGAAATACATACAGTGAAGAGGAAACAGTCCAGGAGGTTCCTGGAGTGTATGGAAGATAACTTCCTGACACAACTGGTGGGTGAGACAATGAGGGAAGGCACCCACTGCACCTTGTGAACAGACAAGGACTTGTAGGTAGTGATTGGAGGCCGTCTTGGGCATAGCAATCATGAAATGATAGTTTTCAATTCTTGGAGAAATTAAGAAAGAGGTCAGCAGAACTGCTACCTTGGACTTCCATAGGGCAGACTTTGCCCTGTTCAGGACACTGGTTGGCAAAGTCTCTTGGGAGGCAGTCCTGAAGAGCAAAGGAGTCCAGGAAGGCTGGACATTCCTCAAGAAGGAAATCCTAAAGTCGCAGGAGCAGGTCATCCTCACGTGCCTAAAGATGAGTCAGCGGGGGAGAACACCATCCTGGCTGAACAGACAGTTGGCTGGAGCTCAGGAAAAAAAAAGTGTTTACGGCCTTTGGAAGAAGGGGCAGGCAACTATGAGGTTGTCATGAGCTTACGCAGGGAGAATATTAGGAGGCCCAAAGCCCAACTAGAACTTAATCGGGCTACTGTTGTAAGACAATAAAAATGTTACTATAAATATATTAACAACAAAAAGAGGGTTAAGGAGAATCTCCATCCTTTATTAGATGTAGGGGGAAATGTAGTGACAGAGGTTGAGGAAAAGGCTGAGGTCCTTAATGCCTTCTTTGCCTCAGTCTTTAATAGTAAGACCGGTTGTTCTCCAGGTACCCAGACCGCTGAGCTGGATGACAACGACAGGAAGCAGAATGAAGTCCCCATAATCCAAGGGGAAATGGTTAGTGACCTGCTACACCACTTAGACACACACTCAGGACTGTGGGGCCAAATGGGATCCACCCAAGGGTACTGAGGGACCTGGCAGGAGTGCTCACCAAGCCACTTTCCATCATTTATCAGCAGTCCTGGTTAACCAGGGAGGTCCCAGTTGACTGGAAGTTAGCAAATGTGACTCACATCTTCAAGAAGGGTCAGAAGAAAGATGCCAGGAACTACAGGTCTGTCAGCCTGACAGTGCTGGGGAAGGTTATGGAGTAAATCATCTTGAGTGCCACCATGGGGCACATAGAGGCCCAGCCAGCATGGGTTCATGAACGCCAGGTCCTGCTTGGTTAACCTGGTCTCCTTCTATGACCAAGTGACACGTCTAGTGGATGGGGGAAAGACTGTGGATGTTATCTACCCAGATGTTAGTAAAGCCTTTGACACCATTTCCCACATCATTGTCCTGGAGAAACTGGCTGCTCAGGGCTTGGACGGGTGCATTCTTCACTGGGTTAAAAACTGGCTGGATGGCCAGGCCCAAAGAATTGTGGTCAATGGAGTTAAATCCAGTTGGCAGCTGGTCATAACTGGTGTTCCCCAGGGCTCAGTACTGGCGTCAGTTCTCTTTAATATCTTTATCAATGGTCTGGATGAGGGGATCAAGTGTTCCCTCAGTACGTTTGCAGACAACACCAAGTTGGGTGGGAATGTTGATGCGCTTGAGGGTAGGAAGGCTCTGCAGATGGATCTGGACAGATTGGATCGATGGGCCGAGGCCAACTGTATGAGGTTTAACAAGTCTCAGTACTGGGTCCTGCACTTGGGTCACAACAACCCCAGGCAGCGCTGCAGGCTGGGGACAGAGTGACTGTCCTGGTGAAACCTGCCTGGTGAAAAAGGACTTGGAGGTGTTGGTCAACAGCATGTCCAGAGAAGGGCAACGAAGCGGGTGAAGAGTCCAGAGCACAAGTGTGATGAGGAGCAGCTGAGGGAATTGGGGTTGCTTTGCCTGGAGAAAAGGATGCTGACGGGAGACCTGATCTCTCTCTATGTCCACCTGAAAGGAGGTTGTAGCCAGGTGGGGGTTGGTCTCTTCACCCCAGTAACACGCGATAGGATGAGAGGAAATGGTCTCAAGTTGCACCAGGGCAGGTTTAGATTGGATATCAGGAAAAATTTCTACACTGAAAGTGTTGTCAAGCCCTAGGACAGGCTGCCTAGGGAAGTGGTGGAGTCACCATCCCTGGAGGTATTTAAAAGACATGTAGATGTGGTGCTTAGGGACATGGTTTAGTGGTGAACTTGGCAGTGTTAGGTTAACGGCTGGATTTGATGATCTTAAAAGTCTTTTTCAACCTAAACAATTATATGATTCTATGAAAATACAGAATGGCAGAGATTGGAAGAGACCTCTGGAGGTCATCTGGTCCAACCCCATTACTACAGGAGGGTCACAAAGAGCACTTTGCTCAGGACTGTGTGCAGTCAGGTGTTTATTGTCTCCAAAGACAGAGACTCCACAACCACTCTGGACAACCTGTGCCAGTGTTTGACCACCCTGGCAGTAAAAGAAAAACCAAACATCAAACACAAAACAAGACTTGTGGCATTCAAGTAGTTATTATTCATGAGCTGGCAGCCACAGCTGAGACAGGTTGGTGATGTCAAGACAGGGACCACTCATCTGAGGCAGTGGCAGCAAATTTCAATCAGCAGCAGGTGTCCAAGAACATGATGGATGTAGTAAGTTTTATGCCACCAGGTTATTACAGACCTGCAGGAGCCATCCCCTAAGCTTTAATTCCCAGGGCTGCACAGGCAGCTAAGCTCTCTTGGTGTCTCTTGAAATGCACACACACAAATCAGACCCAGTCATTTGAAAATGGCACTTATCTTCTACGCATGTCTCTCAAAAAAATTGAAAAATCAGTGTTATGAGCACCAGCGATGTTAAAGAAATCACTGTTTCAGACGTGGAAATTGCTTTCTAGCCTGCCAACAAGTGTTTGGCGAGATGAATTATTGGAACTCAGTCTGCTGGAAAAGACACCTTTGCTGATAGAGGCAGTCCAGATCGCTTTACAGAAAACTGGTTCACCTTGTTAGAATTCTGTGAAGAAAATTTCCTGTTCTTACAGCAGTGACAACTTTCACAACAAAGATTTCCTTTTTTTTCTGCTGTTCTCCCTCCGTGCTTTGTACACTAGCACCCTGTTCTGTGCGCCTGCCCTGGAGTGCTGCTGTGCACCTTGTGGACATTAATGTTCCCATATTTTGAAACGTAAATAATAAAAATAAATTGCACTTCTGTTATGCAAAACCTGTAGCTTATACTGGGCCCTAAACCAGCTCCCAAGAAGACCATCACCCTTTGTTCACTTTGCTATTTTTGTTTGATAAGGATGCGGGTGAGTGTGTGCACAGCCTCTCGTATCCCCTGGCGCCTTCCCTTGGCCAGAGGTACCCTTGCTACCTGTACATGGGAGGCTCTGGTTTTGTTCCTGCATTGCTGGCTGGAGGAGAGGGTCAACTCCTCTCCAGCAACAACAGTCTCCCTCTGTGAAGGACCTCTGTGCTCACAGGTACTTGCTTTTTCCTAGGAATGCCCTCTCAGCCTTTCCTTCTCATAGGCATTGTCTCAGCTTTTCATCTCAGCTCTGGCAAATAGCCACAGTGCCAGTTTGGAGTGCAAATTCTTGTTACTACTGGAAGGGACCATCCAAGATGAAATGGCCTCAATTTGCACCAGGGGAGGTTTAGATTGGATATTAGGAAAAAATTCTTCACTGAAAGGGTGGTCGGGCATTGGAACAGGCTGCCCAGGGAGGTGGTGGAGTCACTGTCCCTGGTGGTGGTTAAAAGACATGTAGATGTGGTGCCTGGGGACATGGAGTAGTGGTGCGCTTGGCAGTGCTGGATTAACAGTTGGCCTTGATGATTTTAAAGGTCTTTTCCAACCTAAACAATTCTATGATTCACCTATGTGTTGATTTACTTCTGCACCTTCATTATCCACCTTCACCTGACCTCTCCTCCTCCAGCACCATTCATTTAGGTGGGCAGTATCAATGAACTGGACAGAGCCAGGCGCATGTGGGCAGCCTGCCTTTCTCACATGCACCCTCCTGGACGAGCCCTGGGGTAAGGGGGGTTGTGGGAACATCCCCTCTCGGTCTATTCCCTCTCCTGCACTTTGCTTTGAGTGCCCCAAGTGACAGTCTGGGACTCTGGCAACAGTGGCCTTCACTGCTACAGTCTGTAAAGGGATTCACGTCACTTGACTCACCTTCAGTCTTCTCCCGTGAAGGATAATGGAGAGCTTCATTAGCTCAGTTCAAATCACCTTTCAAACTGCCAGCAAGGTTACAAATCCACTCAACAGCAGGAGATGTGGGAAGGCGACTAAAGAAGCCTGGTGGAGTTATTTGCTCTTATCTGCACAAGCAGGAAGGAGAGGTGGCACACTCGCCCAGTGACAGCAAGCGAGTGCCTGTCACTGCGGCACAGGCACACGCTCAGCTGTGTGCACATTAATTCTGGCTGGCATCAAAGTGATGCTCGGGGTGAGCTGCTCCTGACTGAGACATTTGTTCAGTCATGGAACGTTTCTATCGGGGTGCGGGGTTCACGGCAGATGGCTGAATCACGGTGATCTGAGGTGCTCATGCTGAGTGGCTTGTGACGGAGTGCGCACTTCGGGGGATTTGTCACTCAACCTGCTCATGTATTTTACATGCTTCTTTCTTTACGATTCCTTTTCTCTTTTAACTTAGCAAAGAGGAGTACTCAGCAGTGCAGAGGCTGGCACTGCCTGTGAGCACAGGCTCCCAGCCAGGGCACCCTGCACCCTGGCTGCTCTCTGCCTCCAGCCACCAGCAGCATCCCAGAGTCAGGAGACGTTGGCTCAGGACGGAGGGGCCGGTGAAGAAAAGCAACGATTCCCCGGTATCCTCCAGCACACAGCTCCAAACGCCAGAGCCAGCAGGATCTGCACCCCAGGCAGTGTCCCCTGCTGAGCCAGGGACCATGACTGTCCCACCACCTACCCCATGGCCAGGACAAGTCTCAGCTGGAGGCTGGTCCTCAGCAAATGGTCCAGTGCCTGCTCTGATACCGGGCAGAGCAGAACCAATGACACAATTACGGCTTTACAGACCCAGACTGTGATTTGCATTGAGAACATGGCCTGGATCTGCAGTATTTTATTTGTGTCCACCCAGTAATATGCATCTGTTTCTATGACTGTTCTCTCAGTTTGAGCCAGAGATATAAAATGTTTAAGAAGACCATGTCTACCAAGACAGCAAAGTGACTTTAAGATTTCTTTACCTTACCTGGTGTGCCATTTATTATGCTTACAAGCTGGAAAAACCAAGTTCTGCTCAGTAGTGACAGTTTGGCAGGTTTTCTAGCTAGGTGACTAAAACAGGCTCCAGGACAACTTTTTGCACTGCTCCAGCAAAAAACCCTGCCCAACATATAATGCGTATGCTCCCAGGAAAGGATAGGTTGGCATGTGACAAGATGCCATGCTAGCCCTAGCGTCAGGCACCCCTAGCAGGGTTTTCCCGAAAGGGCAGGAGATTGGATGAGTCTCATGCTGACGTTTCTGACTTTCCTTTTCAACTGATTTTGTGCACAATATAAACCCTCAGCTTCACCTCAGCTGCTGCAAAGCGTATTGGGGCCTCTTCCCTCTTTGGGATGCTAGAGGGGTGTTTGCCCAAAGAGTCATGTTGGCACAAGCGTGAAAGCACAACTCCAGAGTTGCTCCAGCAAGGGAACATCTGGGTAAAACAGTTGAAAAAACACCTTTAAGCCAAACCACCTCTCTTTATGCTACATCTGAGCCACAGGAGGCACAAACAGGCACCTTGCCACTGGAGCTTAGACCTCTGAAACGCCAGCCTGTGTTATCAGCTGCTTCAAAATCTTTCACTAGCACAGCTTTAACCTGGTTCATTAGGCCAGCAATAGACAACAACTTTAATAGCCTGTCCTCACAGCGTAGCACAGCTGAGTGCCTCCACTGAGGCCAACAGCAGCGGCTGCCTCCTTTGCAGCACCAGGGTAATGCCTGGTCCCGTGCCGGGCAGGCAGGATGCTGCAGGACCACGTCATCAGCTGCTGGGCACACACGGCACGTGGTGTCAAGCAGCAAAGGAAGCATGCCGCTCCTAACAGGCATCTTAGGCATCTTTTTTAAACTAGAAGTGGAAACAACAAGGTTTGTAAGAGAAAAATTAAAAAAAATTCCAAAGCAACAAACAATGATTCCCTTCACAGCACATCTGCACAAGTGCCCGCACTGCCACAGCGCAGTGAGGGGCAGAGAGGGGAGAGAAGCGAGGACAAAGACTGCAGTGAGGTGCTGGTAGGAAGTGAGCAGCAGCCAGGGAGAGACCTCTGGCTTGTTACCAAAGAAAGCGCATGATGTATTACATCTGCAGTTGCCTCGAACAAGAGTGGCTTTTCATACTCAGCATCACCTTGTCATCCTCCTTGACACCTCTTCCTTCTCAAATGAATCTTTTTGGACACAGATGAACAAAATTATTCAGTCTTATATAGCGACTTGTGCATCAGGACAAATCTTTCTTTCCAGGGAACAGCCTCTTCATTCATTCTAGGCCTCGTTGCCTGCACTGTATCTACCATCCCTTGTGATCAGAGCACACCCTGATCTATTTCAGCCTATTCCAGCTAGTGAGATCCAGCTTATTGGGAGAAATTCCTACAATTCATTGCTGAGGGCATGCTCTTGCAATTTTTAAACGTGTATTGTGTACAATGTCTGTCACTGCTGTTCTCAGGGTCAACCAATACCTCCATGACAATGACAATTCCCTCCTCCCCAGTCGTGGCTGTAAGTCCAGCTTTTCACTCAGCAATGTCAGTGGCATACTTCTGAACTAGGCCAGTCCCAGGACAAGTTGTCAAGGACCACACCTGCTCCTGGGATGATGCATCCCTCTGAGCTGTGTCACTGTCCCTCAAACCCAACCCTTCTCCACAGTGCTGTTTCAGGGGTTCTTGGTGAGTACTTGCTCCTGCAAGTACATGTCTTCTGGCAATGCCAGTCGGTTCTAAATTCCTTTAGGAAAAGTTAAAAGCCCCCCACATTCAAGCTGCAGAGTGATGTCGGCACATGCAAGTGTGACTACGCCGAGCCAAACTGCTCGGCATCGGTGTGAACCCAGCAGCAGGCAGCAACCCGTGATGGGCTGTAAGGTGGCACTCAGCAGTTGTCCCTGGTATAATCTGGCAGCTCTCGAACCACGTGTTTCAGCAGGTGAAGGTCCTGGTGCAGCTCTTTACCCTCTCTGCGTTCTGCCAGGGGTGTAGGTTGGGTTTGGTCTCGTGGGTGCTGGGTTATTTCAAGCCTTACGTGTGAGCAGGGCATGGCAGGGTGATGCGGGCAGCGGCACCCTCCTCCTCCTCCTGCACAGAAGAGCTCTCCTACAGCACGCCGACTCCCGGCCGGGGGACTGAAAGTTGTTTTATTTTCTTTATTGTGTTGCAATTACTGTCTGCCTGTAACACCTAGGAACTGAATATGATGAGCCAAATAACACAGGCTCCGACAGAACAGAATTCATGACTAGCACGTTTAAAACATCTCCACAAAAGAATTGTAATATATTTTCTGTTCAGGAGTTTGGAAACATTAACTTTTCTGTGTGGTGGATGAAGGAAACGTCACGTTGAGGAGAAAGCAGAGGGGATGGCTCTACTTTATTCCTTTTCTCTTTAAGCCTGATTCAAATGCCTTTAAAGGAAAATGTAATGCCGGAATAAATTCCCAGAAGTGAGATAGATTAATGTAGAGAAAATCAATGATAGATGCACATGGTCATTGATACTAAGCTTACTATGTCTAGACATAACATGCATTTTTTGTTTATAAACAAGACAGTACTTACACTTTAAAATTCAATTGTTTTATATATATTAGTCACTGAGCAATAAATAAACCCCACGGTTTTCTTTTAATCCTCATTGTTGAATCCCAATAAAATGATTTATAATGTATTGCATGCCGTAATCACAATATGCTGTGTACTTTAACGATAACGTTGCATATATCTTCCCTTGCAAGCCTTCACTTCAAGCTTTTCAAGGATATTTATTTCTTCATCTGCGTATGAAGAATCTCAAAGCAGTCTCTCTCCAGGCTGCTGTAGCATTCACAAAGACAGCATTGCAATTAAACAGCAGCAACGACGTAATGAACAAACTGGGCGAGAAGACAAGTTTCAAGGCCAGGTTGGATGGGGCTTTGGGCACCCTGGGCTGGTGGGGGGTGTCCCTGCCCATGGCAGGGGGTGACACTGGGTGAGCTGGGAGGTCCCTACCAACTCAAACCATTCCAGGATGCTATGAAGAAGAGCTAGGAAAAGAGCCAGAGAGTAGCTGGAAGTGCCGGTTGTCTGGGGCAGGGTCGTGAGGGCCTGGGAGGGTGAGGAATTGCGGGGGGTACACCCCAGCAGCAGCCTCCAACTGAACAGGCTCACCTGAGAAGCCCCTGTTCCCGCAGCACAGCCCAGCATGGAGCCGCTGTGTAGGCAGGGCCACCACGGCCCCAGGCAGCCAGGACCCTCTCGCTGTCCATGCACAGAGCAATTGCTTCGCAGGAGATTAATTACCACACCCAGTGCACTGCAAATGTTCTGTGCCTTCGCTGATGGTGGGCCTGGAGCAAGTCCAGAGGAGGCCACAAACTTGATCCGAGGGCTGGAGCCCTTCTGCTACGAGGACAGGCTGAGGGAGCTGGGCTTGTTCAGCCCGGAGAAGAGAAGGCTGCGAGGAGACCTAATCATGGCCTTCCAGTACCTAAAGGGAACCTACAGGAAAGCTGGCAAGGGGCTGTTTGTCAGGGACAAGGGGTAATGGGTTTAAACTAAAAGAGGGGAGATTTAGATTGGACGTTAGGAACAAATCCTTCCCTGGGAGGGTACTGAGGCCCTGGCACAGGGTGCCCAGAGAAGTTGTGGCAGTGTCCAAGGCCAGGTTGGATGGGGCTTTAGGCAACCTGGTCTAGTGTAAGGTGTCCCTGCCCATGGCAGAGGGGTTGGAACTAGATGATCCTTGTGGTCCCTTCCAACCCAAACCATTCTGTGATTCTATTATGGGGCTTTACACAGGCTGAAACATGTCCTTGTTTAGCACAAGGACACATGCCAGCAGGCAACAAGCAGTGGAGGATTTGAGGAGAAGGATGGGTGAAAGCACAGCAGGGAGCAGGAGCTGGTGGCCAGCTGAGCACAGTGCCTGCCCGGAGCGACAGAGCCAGGCATGGGGCTCACGTGCAGCAGCCCTATCCCACCGGTAGGCATGCAGCACCAGTGTGTGCCAGAGCAGATGGGTGCATGCTCACACATGCTCTGGGTCCCACTCCTCCATCCATGCCTGGAGCAGGGGGTGGCAGAGCCAGCTCCTGTGACCCTTGGTCAGACCTCCCATCCTGGACTTCGGGAGCATGGTGGGGCACACACCACAGCCACCAAGGCCAGGAGTGTCACATTAAACCAGAACTGTTCTCCTGCACTGTGACCGCCATCAGACAGGCATCTTACAGGCAACAAGAGTTTTGCCTCCTCCATGAGGTCAGGGTGTTACACGTTGTAGGGACCCTCTGCTGCAAACGAGGGTGGAGCAGCTGGGGAATGTGGCCACAGAGACTGAACATCGCTGCCTCGTCAGGAAGCCCCACTCCACCCCACAGCAGCACGTGGAGACAAGGTACAGGCATGCAAGAAGAAATACATTGTAGGTGTTGAGCACAAGTGTACCTGATCCCAACACACGACAGCTGCCTTCCGCACGGTCCAAGCCAGCTACCGCCCCAGGAGCTTCAGGCATGCTCCAAGGGCTTCCACTGAGCTTCAGTGTCTCCTTCCCATAAAAATAATTCACAGGTCAGTCCTTTCCATCTTTCAAAACATAAACATTTCTAAGTAATGGGATCCTTTGCTCCTGGTTATATGTAAATATCACAAATGCATGCCCAAATGTCCTCCTGTGTGCTCCTGCCAAGCAGGAAGCGCACAAAGCCCTATTACTTTGACTATTTAACAGATATGTCAATCGCAACTTGAAACGCTTTCAGTGTTTAGGCAGGCAGGACAGCTGTGGAGATAAACGATGGGTTTCTTCTTTCAGCACTGGCCCTAATATCTTACCTTAGAGCATCTTGCTTCACTGTCCCATGTGTCAGATACATACTCAAAAATGGAAATCAGAATCTCTTCACTGGCATCAGGGAGCGATTACCTGGTGAAGCAGTGCTATCGGTGGCATTTCAGGATTTAATGCTGAGCTGTCACAAGGTGTGGGATGGCCAGATGCAGCTCTAACTCCAGGGCTCAGGTCCTCCAAGGAGGAGTTTTGCTTTGTTTTCCTGCTCAGGCTCCTTAACACATTACCCTGCACAACAAGCTCAGTGATTTGTGGCACGTCATGATTGAGATGATCAGATGATCCATTTTTCTCCACACAAAGATGATTTTTGAGGAAGAGTGGAAAACTTGGGAGGGGCAGCAGGTCACTGTTACTCTGGCTATGGACGAGAAGGTTTGCCAAGAGCAGGATGACTTTCTGCCAGCTCTGCCTGCCTTGAGGCCCAGGCTGTCAATGGAAGAGGTATGTTAGCTGGGCTCAGCTTGGACTCCTCTCTGCTCCTCGTTAGCTTCATTATGCTTGGGTATTTTCTTTGAGACTCCTCCACAAAATGAACCTCTCGATCTCACTCCAGTCAGCAAATGCCCACAAGCCATGCTTATAGGCATGTTCTGAATTTTGAACAAGTCCTTTTCTCCCAGACTTATCGTAATGAATACTCAGCACTTTGCTGAGTGCCTTGCTGAGATAGCACGTATGTGTTCTGGTTTTGTAGCAGGAATTTACTGCCCACAGCAGAAGAGGGGATATCCCAGGAAAGGCCTTCACTTTCTTGTGTTTGCTTGTTTATTGCTATCATATTCCTCTTTGAACTCCTCGAGGTTCTTAATGAGGTGCTAATTGAAAGAGGAATGCCCTTGCAACCCTAAAAATCAGAAATGTTCTTCATATCAGCCTAAACTTGATGGCTGCCACTATAATTCCCATGTTACTTGGGACTGATGTTTCTGAACACCTAAACACCACTGGAATCAACAGCAAAATTGTCGTTCACTTGATTAGCTAAGATTTCACACAACATCACAGTTCAGAGGTTATTTCACACTCAGAAGACTCTAAAGCAGAAGGACATCCCTGTCAGTGGCTTAGACAGACAGCTATCCGAACACCTACCGTGTCGTGAGCGAGACGCCACTGTGCCAGGCTGCCCATCTCCGCTGGCTCGTGCTGCGGTTCCCGCTGTTCACTGGACCTGCAATGAGCAGACAGATCACACGTGTATTCAACCAGTGTTCACTTTACCATTTGCTCGGCTTGTTCGGTTTGCATGCTTTGCCTTCTCTTGTTGTTGAACTGCTAGCTTTAAACACAAGTTTAAAAGAGCTCTTTAGATTTTCATTGGCGAAAACCTAGACCAACATGACGTTCATCACATCATTACAATCCCTGCAAACTAATCAATGTGGTGTAGGAGGCAGTATTTTTACTTAACAGTTGCAGGCAAGTGTTCAATCCCACAAGAGCTGACAGGTTTGCTGTCAGAGGCTCAGCAGCTGCTCACAGTGCAGAAGGAAGGGCTGCCTCCTGCTCGGGGGGACCATCAGATGTGCCAGCGGCTCTTGTGCTCTCGGCACATCAGCCTCTCCTTCCATTTTCATGTCATCTACAAACCTGCTGAGGGCACTTGCTGGCTTTCATGCCAGCACTGCCCAGGGCAGGGCATGAAGCTGCCCCATCCCTGGAAGGTGCGAGCAGAGCTTCCCTGTTCACCGACAAGAAGAGGTGAACATATGGTGCTGTGCCTCTGCAAAAATACGTCACAAAACTGGTCCATTTACTAAGCATATTCTTCTATATTTTTCTGTAAGACAACCCCAAGCATAAATTATTTGGGGCCACTGATTATCATTACGACGTGTGTGATAAGCTAAGTATTTCTATGTATCACAGTGAACATCTTTAGATTGGCCCCCCTTCATTTTCCCTTTTTCAATCTTATTTCTTCTCTTGCAAAAGCATGCTAAGCATTTATTAGAATTTATTTATAATTCATTGAAGACTATGACTTCTGCATCTTGACATGTAAAACTGACAGCTTCTGTTACGCCATTTCTATCTGAAGACTTGTGGGTTCTTTTTACATACAGCTGTTCATATTGCGATGCTCTGGATCATGAACCAAAACGATGTTTGTGAAATTCCTGAGTGGAGGTCTCATAACTCTGCTGAAGGCTGAGAACAGTGGATTAGCTCAAACTGAATCATCACAGTGTTGCAAAAGGTGGATTGCACTAACAAAATTTTACAGATGTTAACCTGTGTCATTCAGTAAGAAGATCAGACTGCAGTCACAAGAACAAGAACGTCGGTAAATGAAAAATCAGGCTGAAATCTCTTCTCTGCCTCACAAAATTTGTCTAAACGAACCTGTGTACTTAGAGCTTCTGCTGTGGCACTCAGGTCAAACTGCCCAAGGAAGCCCATTGTGGAGCAGAGCCAGGGGAACGTTGGGTGAGGATGGGTGGAGGGCTGATCGTGGGGCACAGGGCTGGTTCTGCTGAGCCTGGGTCAACTCCAGCGCGCATGTGTGACATCCTGCTGGGTAGGAGGCATGTCTACCTTGTGTCGGGCAGAAAGGATGAAGCCACCCCATAAGGCACCTGCCTGGACCAGCTCCATGGGCCGCACAGCTTTCGCGCAGATGACGAGCTGGCCATGAGGCTGGACAGCGGCAGGCCAAGATTTAATTGCTCGTCTTCACAGCTAAAGAGACTGACCCCAGTGACTATGGGCAGTACTTTCCACATCCTTTTCCCTGCTATTGCTCACAGAGTTCTTCAGCTGTGGAACTAAGTGAACATCATACCACTTCTCAAACTCATCCTCTGCCTGAAAATGCCAGTACTGGCTTTGGCCAGGAAAGAGTTAATTTTCTTCATAGTAGCTTTCATGGTGCCACGTTTGGGCTCTGTGCTGACAACAGTGCTGATAACACAGGGACGGTTTAGTCACTGCTGAGCAGCCCTTGCACAGCGTCAGGGGCTGTTCTGCTCCTCACCCTGCCCCACCACGAGCAGGCTGGGGGTGCGCCAGGAGCTGGGAGGGGGCACAGCCGGGACAGCTGACCCGAACTGGCCCGCAGGATACCCCGGACCACAGGACGTCGTGCTCTGCAGTGAGAGCTGGGGAAGGAGGAGGAAGGGGGGACATTCAGAGCTATGGTGTCTGTGCTCCCAAGTGACCAGCAGGCGTGGTGCAGCCCTGCTGTCCTGGGGGTGGCTGAACCTGCCTGCCCTGGGGAAGCAGTGAACGAATTCCTGAGTTTGCTTTGCTTGTGTGCAGCTCCTGCTTTACCTGTTAAACTGCCTTTATCTCAAACCGTCAGTTTTCTTACTTTTACCCTGCCAGTTCTCTCCCCATCCCACAGTGGGGAATGACCAAGCAGGTGGGTGGGCTGAGCGGTCACCGGGGTGAAACAACGACAGTTGCAGCAATCTTGAAGTGAAATTGTACAATATTTTTCATTACAAAAACGGAATATGGGTCCCTCTCCTGCTTACAAAGCGGGGGGGAGTGGGGCGGGACGGGCAGGATGGAACAGAAGTGGCTGCAGGGGTTAAATATTTTGCCAAAATAACTGACACCATTTTCCATGTAAAAAACACTGAAGACTTCAGCAATGTCAAGAAAATAAGCTTTTCTTTTTTCAGTATTCTTTTTATGGTAATTTCTTTAGCAATGTGTGATTTAGTAAACAGTAAATTTTATCTTCCGTTGTAACTACCAAGGCCCCTAATTAAAACAATTTCCTAAGTTTTTTGCACTGAGAAATTTTCTCCAGAGGCAACTTGAGCAAATGTCATGAAATAAGAAAATCTGGGTCTGTTTAGATTTTTGATAATGCGTACTTCTATAAGAAAAGGAAAGCAACATAATTTTACAGTGTGTGACACTGTTCCTGTGCCTTGCATGGCTGGCTGATGATGCAATTAAACAATGAAGCAAGTGGGTTTTTTTAAATTTTGAAATCAAATAAACTATTTGAAATTTGTTTCTGAAAAAGAATTGGTTAATTAATTGGTTAATTAATTTACATTTCATGTTCATAAATATTCACCAAAACAAAATCAAAGGTGGGTAAGATATCTGGAATCAATCTTTTATTCTAGGTCTAAATGCCAAATCTTCGTGGGCAGCAGAAGGCACCAGAGAGGTCTGGAAGGGGCCCTGAGACAGCGTGACTCCCGTGTGTGGCAGTGTGGCGGGGACCCCATCCCTCCAGCCCTGGAGCAGAGGAGGCAGCGCCACAGCCCGCCGGGAGAGCGCCAGGTTGGGCACACCAGCACTAACGCTGCTGCTGTCGGCACAAGCAGGATGTCACGGAAACAAAACAGAACAAAACAGAACAGAATATTTTCAGCTGGAAAGGACTTATAACGGTCACCTAACCCATTGCCTGACCACTTCAGGGCTGAGCAAAAATTAAAGCGTATTATCAAGGGCATTGTCCAAATGCCTCTCCAACACTGACAGGCTTGGGGCACTGACCAGCTCTCCAGGAAGCCTGTTCCAGGGTTTGACCATTCTCCCAGTAAAGAAATGCTTCCTCACATCCAGTCTAAACATCCCTGAACAGTTCCAGTGATAGGGCATCTGCAGCTTCTCTGGGAAACCTGTGCTAGTGTCTCATCACTCTCAGTGAGGAATTTCTTCCTAACATCTCATCTAAATCTCCTCTCCTGGAGCTTCAGGTCCTTCCCCTTGGCCTGGCCCCCCCTGCCCTGCAACCAGCCCCTCTCCAGCTTTCCTGCAGCCCCTGCAGGCACTGGGAGGTGCTATAAGGGCTCCCAGGAGCCTTCTCTTCTCTAGGTTGAACAACCACAACTCTTCTACATGTCCTGTCCCTGGATGCCAGGGAGAAGGTGCTGGTTGGAAGCAAGGAAATCGAGCCCATGCACAGATTCCTTGTCCATAAAGGATGGAAGACACTCTGTTCTTTCATTCCCTTCAACCCTGTCTTTTAGGGGGATGAATTCTGGAGACACAAGTGGAGCAGTGCTCTGTGCAATGTGGATCTCAGTTCACACAGTGGTGATATGCTAGAAATGACTCATAAAACATGTGAAGGATCTCTAGGGGGTGGGAAACACCCTAAAATGGTGAGCATAGACTTAGAAAGACAATAAAAGGGTGATTAGTATTTTATCTGCCTTTCAATTTTGCTTTGGTGGACTCGAGCGAATTCTTATGTGTAGAGATAAGCTGTTTCGTGTAGGTGCTCTGTGCAGCAATAATTTGTATGCATTGGCTCAGGAGTTATAATGGCAGAAGCTCTTTCCATGTTCACCTCACTGTTGACGTGTTCCTCAAGCCATTTTGTAAAGCTCATGTAGCAGCATTGCTACACTTCAGTGTTCAGAATTTGCTCTCAAAGTTGAAAGACAAACTAAAAGTAACGGGCTGCCTGGAACAGCCTGACAGGCTGCTGTAAGGGTCCAAGCCACAAGATGACTGCGTGAATAGTTTGCCTGCTATGACCCTTGCTGGGGCATCCTCTTCCTGGGGGATATTTGCAGTTGCAGACAGCCTCAGAATTCTGCAACTGTTAGGAAAATAAACAGAGAAATAAGCGGAGAGATTCCTGTGTTGCTTTCCAGTTCCAGCCATGTGGAAACCTCCTGTGACAGGGAAAGTAGTCTGAGCTACACTGTCAGCAGTGCAACGGCGGTTAAAAAAGAATGCTCTCATCCTTTATCACTGTGGAAATGCAAAATTTAAAGGAGATGTGTAGTTCTACTTAGATGAATAGGGTTTTCACTCACTTGCCTGATGTTATGTTAGACCTTCTGCAGAGCTGGGGTTTCCAACAGAAACGTGTGGGAGTGAACGGAGCTCCACCAGTTTTGATGTTTAATTGGTAGAATTATGAAAAATACTCTTCTTGTGGCTTTTAAATCCCATTAGCTCTGGTATCTGGCTCTGCCAGTCCATGCTGATCTCAGAGGGAGGTTTGCACACTCACTGCTGCAGCTCACCAGCCCAGAAAGCCTCCTGCACCGGCAGTGTGCCTGGAGAGGTACTGCAGAAAAGTCAGAAGAGAGGGTGGAAGCGAGGGCAGGTAGCCTGGGAGCCATCCAGGGATACTGTCCGTACAGCCAGGGATCAGGTTAGGAAAGCCAAAGCCCTGACAGGTCGCCCAGGATACGGAGAAGTCTGAGGCACTCAATGACTTTTTTGCCTCAGCCTTCACTGGCCAGGGCTCCAGCCGCACTGGCCAAGCTGAGAAGGCAAAGGCAGTAGGCAGTACTGCGTCCACCCATTCCAGGAAATTACAGTGATAGGTAAAATATGAGACTGGAAAGTCATCTAGACTCCTGAGAAAAGTCATGCTGTGCATCAGAACATTTATGGAAACAGAATATCCACAAACAATGTTCAATTTTCTATACTTCTAATTAACTAAAAACCTTGGGATATGTGAAAACACATAATTTCTTTTTTTTTTTTTTCTCAAACTGCCATAGCAAATACAGGTGGGCTTTTCGTGGTTTATTTCCTTCGCAGTGTGCTTTCAAAAAAACAATTTCTTCTACAGCTTTCTGACAGTTTTAAACACATTCTGTTACAGATTTTACTCTTTTTTTTAAGGTAGTTTCATTACTTTCTATGAAAATATTTTATCTTGAAATCTGAGCCCAGGGACAGCTGAGGATTAGCTACTCGGTAGAAACTGTATAGTACAACTGCCCAACAGCAAAATTAGGTCCCTTAAAACCCTTCAGGCTGGCGTTGCATGATTTATGATACTTGCTATTTCCTTCCCTTAGATAAAGCACTGCGTAATGTCACTAATTCTGAGATCACACGAAACTCCCGAGTCATGCAGGATCTTGCTTATATGGAGGTGTCTTATTTTCAAAGATGCAACTATAAGATCTGAGAACACCTTTGAGCCCAGATGATGGGGGTGGAGAATGTGGAAGCCATTGGAGAGGAACAAGGATAGCTATACCTAGAAAAAGATGTTCTATTATCATGTCTTTTCTTTTAACATCTAAGTTTTTTCTGTGTCTGGAGATTATCAGTTCTGTCCAACCTGTCCTGCCTTATTAAACACCTGGCACATTTTGTCTTAAATGGCAGAGCCATCTCAGGGGGTGCTGTGATGTATGCCTGGGCCAGCTCTTACTCTGTGTTCATTTCTTCCTTCCTTTCGTCCACTCTAACCTGGCAATTACCGAAAGCTTCGCTGAGACTCCATCCGTAAATGGTGCTTCTCAGCGGGATGGGCACGTGCCCAGAACAGCTTCCACTTCAGTGTCCTGGCACCAAACCCCTGGTCACAGTCAAGGAGTGAGGACTCGAATTCAAACAAAAATTATTCTTAAAGCTTGTGGTAAATTCAAATTTACAATCAGGACAAGCTTGAGACAGAAGTCCGTGTTAGTTCCTTCTAAATGTGGGTTTTCCTACACATGCCTGCTATGTCTCATGTCGACCACAGCACTAGTGTGGAAAATAGCCAGAGACGTCTCCGAAGGGGTGAAGGGAGCGTGCTGCCCTGGGACAGGGCTCCCCTCTGTTCCTTCAGCTGTCTGCAGCCGGCAGCTCCGCCCGGGCACCTTCGGCAGCTGCGGGAGGAGCAGGCAGGTCCATTGGGGCTCTCACTGCTCACTGCTCTCACGTCACAGCCGTGTATTTCCTGCAGCTCTGCAGCCACAAGCGGCCCCTTCGCCGGCGGCCTTCCCAGGGCTGGGCGCAGCGCCCTGCTGGGGCACCGCTGGCGGTCTCAGCCCGCGGCCCTGGGGCACGCCAGCCCAGGCGCTGGGCTGCGGGTGCTGCTGCCCGGGCAGGGCCCTGCTCAGCAGCTGCCACCACTGCCGAGCTCTGGGCACGGTCCCGTGGGGCGCGGAGCGCTGGCCGGGGCGTGGCGCTGGGGCATGGGTGCTGGGCAGTGCTGGTGGAGCCAGGGGTCTGCCAGGGGCTGCAGGAACAGCAACGGGAGAGCCAGAGCTGCTGGGCAGCGCGGGAAGGGAGACCCAGGGAAGCCAAGCGGGCAGGGACTGTGGGGTGTGGAGCTGGACATGCTCTCTCAAGGGACTCGCCCCTTGTCAGCCCCATGATCACAGGGCCAGGCACTGTGACACCAGGGGTCCCATGGGGTCACTGTGCCAGAGCACCCTCTTCCTCCCCACCATGTCCCCCCAGCCCTTCAGATGGGATGGACTGACCGGTAACAAAGAGGGCAGGGGGTCTCTGAGACCCCATCGCCTCTCAGGCCCCACAGGCTCAGACGGGGGTTAGGGTTAGGGTGCTGCAACAGCCGTACTGTAACAGCATCCCCTGCTCTCTGGCCGGCTTTGGCAGGCAGGAATTCTTGTAACCTTGGGCACGAGGCAGGCAAGGGAAGCATGTCAGTGTCAGCAGAGGGCTGCGTTTGGGTGAAGCTGTCTGGGAGGCCGCACTAGCATGTCTCCAGAATTATTCAGGATCTAAATTAGGTCGCAGCCAATTACTGACTGCACAGTGAAGACCTTGCTGCTGCAGAACGGCTGAACCTCTGGAGAGAAAAGCCAGAATTCTGAAGATGATGTATCACTGCTTGTGTCCCGTATGACCATTTATTTCCAGTTAAGACATGAATAATGCAGTGAAAGTTTTTTTGCTGACCAGCACAATTTCTTCACCTCCCCATCCTGAAGTTTCTTAATTGTGCTCCAAGAACATGGGCAAGGAGAGTACTTGGGGGCTGTCAAGATTCAGGAGTTAGTTCTGCTTGCCCAGAATGTAACGAGTCAAAAGCTGCTCACACATCAAGCGACCTGGAGCCAGACTAAAACAATACAAGTGAAGATGATAATTTAAAGCCTTTTAACAACTGACTGCTATTTAATGAAAGTGGTTTTCACCCATTTGTCTCATTTAAGCAGCAGTGCAGCCAGCCAGATCTCGGTCACTCGCCTCATCACCCTTAAAGAACTGTGCACTGCCAACACTTCCACACTTGCCTTTCCTGTTCCTTTAGTTGACAGAATTTTGAAAAAGGCTTTTTTAGGGAAGTGCACATAAGGAATCTCCTTGTGATGCTGCTTTGCAGACTTCATGTAGAACTCCTCGTTGCAGTACAACTCTGTTCAGTGCACTGTTCATTAAATTTTTCTTTTATATTTAAGCACAAATGTGTTTAATCCGCCTTGAGGGGAACCATAAGAATCCCCTAACAAGATTTACCAAGAGAAAGATGCTGAACAGCCTGGCACATTCTCGTGTCCCTTGCAGCTGAGCAGTGCACTGCTGCATGCCCCTAGGAAGCCCTCAGTGCTCTGGGTGGTAGATATCTTCACTGACTGCTGGTTTGCTCTTGAACAACAGATTTATTATGCTCCAGGGAGCTGAGAATTATATCAGAGTATTCAAAGGCTTATTGTCAGACAGTTAGAAGTGAAATAATATTCAAAAGCATAGATTTAGATAAACAAAACAAAATTGCAGCACATCAGCTCACTTGCAGCTCTGCAAGCTATGCCAGCCTGGCACGGCCCAGAACACGTGTGACCAGCACCCACGCCTGGCTGCAAGGGAAGGCTCCGCGCCTGCGGCCAGGTTACCGGGTACCGGGCAGCCAGTGAGTGTGAGACGCTGAACTCAGTGCTTTCCCAGGGAGCAGTATGGATCTGTATCCCAACCCATCTGCAGCAGCAGCAGCCACTGCTCGGCGATAGTTACACGGGGAAAGCGTGAATCAGCCGAAGTGTGGTCACTCGCACATTGCCCTTTCACCCTTCGGCACCAGCCGAGAGTCTGACTCAACCTGGAATACGCTTGTGCGGTAACATTTTGTCCACTACTGGGAAGAGGAAGGTTGCTGTGGTTTTACCCCAGCCAGCAGCTGAGCACCACTCCCCACGGCAGGCAGGGGTTCAGCCATCCCCAGGGCAGCAGGGCTCCGTCACACGTAATGGGTACTGGGGAAGACCAACGCCATCACTCCGAACGTCGTTGCTGCCCCCCCTTCCTCTTCCCTCAGCCCCTTACAAACCGAGCATGACATCATATGGTATGGAATGTCCCTTTGGTCAGTTGAGGTCAGCTGTCCTGTCTGTCCCCTTCCAACTCCCCGCACACCCCCAGCCATCCCGCCGGCGGGGCGGTGCGAGAAGCAGGAAAGGCCTTGGCTCTGTGCGAGCATCGCTCAGCAACAACAAAAACATCTCTCCACTATCAGCGCTGCTTCCAGCACAAACCCAAAACACAGCCCTGTACTGGCTCCTGTGAAGAAAATTAACTCTCTCTCAGCTGAAACCAGGACAAAGGTGCAGTCTCCAATCTGAGAGGGGTGCGCAGCATCCGTAACTGCTCATCCACACAAGACTGCATGCCTGTGTGGGAACACTCATGCCTGGAAAGATCTTAACCTGTGTTGCACTAATTTATGTATACAGCACACTTTCCAGAACCCTAATCGCTAGATCAGATATCATAATGCGTTTCAAATCTAATTCTCTGCTCTTATGACCTGTCATGCTATTTTCCCTCTTTATAAATAAAAGTCTTGAACAGAAGATAGCACCTACGTAATGAAGGTTGCTCAGAAGCATGTTTCAGCCGCTCAGAACGCACTGAATTCCCACAGTTCTCTTGTCTCTGTTTTATTTCTTTGCACCAAGATTTTCCTAAACCTTTCTTCTTTAATAGAAGGATTCTTTACGTTGCAAAGCTGCAGAAAGAAAATTACTTAATTGGAGATTGACATATTGAGTGGCAGCTGAGTTTGAGTCTGATAGCATCGATGAGGAGCTGAGAACTTACTTGGTAAAGTTAAGATAAAGGGGTACACACAGCATAAAATCGCACTGTTCGAGTGGTTGTTGCAATACTTCTGCGTGAAGTTGTACAGAAAGGCAGCAATAAGGACCTTGCTGTAAAATGAGAAAAGAAACAGAGTGTATCCAGATGAAGACGTGGCAGACACTGGCTTTAGGGCAAGCAAACAAGCAGAGACACCTAGATGCCTTTGCAGAAAGGTGACAGTCAAACAAACCGGTAATAACCGGTTAAAGACAGAGCTGATTTTCAGGGTTCTTGTGGCTTGCAGAGCTAAGAACTGCTGCTGAGCACATGAAGACTGGCACAAAAGAGAGAAAAAAACGACT
This sequence comes from Psophia crepitans, assembly GCA_013399095.1. Lineage (NCBI taxonomy): Eukaryota > Metazoa > Chordata > Aves > Gruiformes > Psophiidae > Psophia > Psophia crepitans. The sequence goes on along the minus strand of VWZZ01004215.1, from coordinate 44,829 downwards.
TTGAAGGTTTCTATGTCATATTTTTAAAATTATTTTTAACCTTCTTTTCAGTAGTTCAAATTTGGTAAGAACATACATATTTTGTACATTTTATAGCACTACCACTTACTTCCACTGTTGCCAGCTCTGTAGGTTTCTAAAGAAAAATAACCCTCCTAATTCTATACCAGACAATCATAAAAACCTCATAACAAGGAACATACTGGGAATGTTAGGAATCGAAATGGCTTTTACGTGTTTCTGAAATTTTCACTGAATCTACCACATCGGGATATTTTTTATTCTGTGACTGCAAGTCCAGAAAAAAATGGCCACTCTGTGTGTGTGTGTCTGTGTGTGTGTGTGTGTGAGTGCACACACAAGGAATTAGGAGGAAGTGGATTAAAGCAATGGAGAATTCTCCTCTCTCAGTCACGTAGTTCCCTAGATAAATCTTCACAGAAAAAAAGACATGCTGGCAAATGAAATCCTACCAACAATTTACCTGGAGCACTATTTGACTAGAGTCATAAAGGCTAGACCTCATATTAACAAAATCACAGTATCACAGATGGGCAGGGGTTAGAAGGGACCTCTAGAGATCATCGAGTCCAACCCCCTGCCAAAGCAGGTGCCCTACACTGGGCTGCACAGGGTGGCATCCAGACGGGTCTTGAATATCTCCAGAGAAGGAGACTCCACACCCTCTCTGGGCAGCCTGTCCCAGGGCTCCGTCAACCTCACTGTGAAGAAATTCTTTCTCATGTTGGAGCTGAACTTCCTGTGTTCCAGATCTTGGCCATTGCCCCTTGTTTCTCTCACTACCCACCACCGAAAAGAGTTTGGCCTCATCCAGCTGCCTCCCACAGTTTCGCTATTTATAAACACTGATCAGATCCCCTCTCAGCCTTGCCTTCTCCAGGCTGAAGATACCCAAGTCTCTCAGCCTCTCCTCATGGGGAAGATGCTCCAGGCCTTTTATCAGCTTTGTTGCCCTTCGCTGGGTTCTTTCTGGGAGATTCCTGCCTTTCTTGAGCTGGGGAGCCCAGAACGGACACCGGACTCCAGATGGGGTCTCACCAGGGCAGAGCAGAGGGGAAGGATCACCTCCCTTGACCTGCAGGCCACACTTCTTTTTTAATGCATCCCAGGATGCCATTGGCCTTCTTGGCCACAAGGGCACACTGCTGGCTCATGGTCAACCTGTTATCCACCAGGACCCCTAGGCCTTTCTCCGCACAGCTCGTCTCCAGCAGGTCATCCTCTAACCTGTACTGATGCGTGTGGTTATTTCTCCCCAGGTGCAGGACTCTACACTTGCTTTTGTTGAACCTCATCAGGCTCCTTTCTGCCCAACTCTCTGGCCTGTCCAGGTCATGCTGAATGGCAGCACAGCCTTCAGGTTTGTCTGACACTCCACCCAGCTTTGTATCATCAGCAAACTTGCTGAGAGTGGACTCTATCTCATCATCTAGGTCATGATGAAGATAGTGAACAAGACCAGACCCAGCACCGACCCCTGGGGAACACCACTAGTTACAGGCCTCCAACTGGACTCTGCACCACTGATCACCACTCTCTGAGCTCTGCCAGTCAGCCAGTGCTCAGTGCACCTCACTGTCCACTCATCTATCCTGTACTTTCTAAGTTTCATTACAAGGATGTTGTGGGAGACAGTGTCAAATGCCTTGCTGAAGTCAAGGTAGACAACATCCACTGCTCTCCCCCTATCTACCCCGCTGGTGATGACATCGCAGAAGGCTACCATGTCAGTCGAGCACGATTTCCCCTTGGTAAATCCATGCTGACTACTCCTGATAACTTTCTTCTCTTCCAGTTTCTTGGAGATGGCATCCAGAACAAACTGTTCCATCACCTTTCCAGGAACAGAGGTGAGGCTGACTGGGCTATAGTTTGCCAGATCTTGCCCTTTTTGAAGACTGGAGTGACATTAGTGATCCTCCAGTCTTGAGGTACCCCTCCTGTTCTCCAAGAGGTTTCGAAGATGATAGAGAGCCGTTCAGCAATAACCTCTCCCAGATCCCTCAGCACACATGGGTGCATCTCATCGGGGCCCATGAACCTGTGCATAAATACTATTTACTAATAAAAAAGTCCCCTGAATTAATGCATCAGAGAACAAAGGCTTGCTTCCATCCCTGGACATTTCCGCAAACACTGAAAGAAGTGCCTAAACCTGCTTGGAACAATCATTTGGTGTGACCGAGTTGTGCAGTGCGGAGCCTTGGGGGAGGTGCGGCTCCTCACCAGGTCCTTCCCAGTTTCCCAGCCACAGGCAGATTGTGCCAGCCAGGGCAGGGCTCCCACGACAGGCAGCGCTTGCTGGCTTTCTCTTGCAGTTTCACCCCAGTGGCAGCTCAGCACACCCTGCTGCTCGCTCACTCCTCACCGGTGGAATGGGGAGAGAACTGGCAGGGTAAAAGTAAGAAAACTGACGGTTTGAGATAAAGGCGGTTTAACAGGTAAAGCAGAAGCTGCACACAAGCAAAGCAAACTCAGGAATTTCTTCACTGCTTCCCAAGAGCAGGCAGGTTCAGCCACCCCCAGGACAGCAGGGCTCCATCACATGTGACAGAATCACGGGATCACAGAGTGGTTGATGTTGGCAGGATCTGTAGAGATCATCTGGTTCAACGCCCTGCTCAAGCAAGACCACCTAAAGCCTTGGCATATTGTATGGGGCAAATTGGTTCGGGGTGCATATGTGCATTTTAATCAAGAAAACAAACAAAATCCCCACAAAGCCCCCACTCTGTTTTTATCTGTTTTCTCCCCATGCCCTTGGACTCAGAGGAATACAGCCTGTTCTGTCCTTGTCGCAGTAACTTTCTGGAGGGGACATTCAGCCATTGTCTGTCTGGGATTGTTTCAGTAACTTCCCTGGCTTTTACTTCCATTTTATATGGTGCGTTCTAGAAGTCATATTTTTATGTCTTCTCAGAAATCTAGTTCTGTAGTAGAAAATCTTTCACTAAACCAACTATTTGTTTTCAGCCAGCTGTTTTATTATCCATCCTCATCCATTTGTTCTCCTTATACAAATGGAAGCAACAAATGAAATTAAAACTGTAAAGCTGACAAATACCAGCTATCACAGTGCAGATTAAGAACATCACAACAACTTATTTTTTACAATGAGTGCTGAGGCAATAAGGAGTAAATTTAAACCAACTAGTGGGAAAAGCGCTCTGTATCTTCTCTTTCCTGACCTTAACCCTTGGCCAGAGAAACAGCCAGAGGCTGTGCCCATCCTCTGTTCACTAAAGAAAAAACACAAGTGTTTTTCTGAAGTAAGTGGTTGGACCACATCCACAGCCTGGAGGGCTACCTCCTCGGGTACTGACCCCTGCCATGTAACCTCCACCTACCGCTGCTCCATGTGTTCCCCAGCCATTGTCCTTCTGTGCCATGGAGAACTCGAGAAGGGGCATTCTGCACCCTCTGGGAATTACCACTGTGCCTTCAGTCTCCTTGTTTTTTGGATATCCGGCTCAACACCTTTTTTCCCCTGCAATATCCACATCTTCTTTGCTCCTAACGGGGTTTGGGTTAGGAGAACAATATGTATTTTAACTGTCGTGGCTGTGAGTGGGTTTCAGGAATCATCCCTCTATGAACCTGGAAAGCCAAAGATGACAGGGTTGGCAAGCAGTCGGAGCTGGTAGGACAGCAGGTTGACAGGAGCTCTGTGGTGCAAATGCATCGCTAAACTGAGGATGTTCTGCTGTAACTCAAAGCACATGGAGAGGGAATGTGACCTGGTTTTGGGTAAAGATGAATTTCCTTTGAAATCAGGTTGTGTCCTCTATTTTTTTCCATCAATAAATTTGCTTGCATCAAAAACTCTTAAAAGGAAAGCAGAATTTGACTGGCTGAGAGAGATATGCCACCTTTTTCAGATCTGTTCAGACCAGGGAACAGTGGATGAAATCCTCTTTAAACTGATGTCTTAAAGCCAAGCAGAGTGAAAGCTCTTTATCTCCAGCAAGATGTTGTTATACTAAAAACGTTGATTCGAACAAAATGCTAATAGTCTTCAATTGTTTATCATTGCTTCTGAGCATATCTTTCAAGTGAAAACAACTGTTCAAACAAACCTTGAGGAGAAACAAAGCGAACAGCTGAATGAATAATTAATGAACCACAGCGAGTGTTACAGGTCTTTTGGATGGAGTTGTTTGTTCTTGGAGCCCATGAATTTATGCTTCCAAAGTAACTTACTCTATATTCCTGCAGCTAGAGCGGCTATTAAATGTGTTTATGCACATGTTCTGTGTTAGTACATTTTCCTTCCAACTTCTTTTAATTGCTGTGTTTATATGACAGCTTTCACGCTGGGGTACAAGGCAGGAATGTTCCTGGCCATTTTCGTGTGACCACGGAGCACCGGGTGTGACAGAGTAACGCAAAGAGGAAAAAGATTTTTCCCCTCTTTTGAACAGAAATATTTTTCTCTCTTATTGGTAGATGATTATTAGCTTTTCAACAAGAAAAATGTAGTTGTGCAAAGATGCCTCCTTTCTTCCTTACTTTTCTGTCAAATTTTCCAAACAGCCTGACCTGAGTGAATGATGCTTTTTCCTTTCCAAGTACTACAAGAGCACTGAATTTATTATTCTGTCTTCAGGGGCTCAGGAGACAGCAACACACTTTCCTGTGTTACAAGAGATCACACGCTAATTAACAGCATTATACATTTATAAACCGATTATCATATTTACACAGGAAGAGTGCATCCTACATTTAATTATAATTTAAGGTCTCACTTGAATGAGCCTGTGATTGAAGCAAAGCCCAGTGCACCCTATTAGCATTTTGCAACTCAAAATCAAGTCATTTGGCCACGTGTGCTTTGTAGCTTGCTTTCCTCATGCCATCCATAACATTAGCAGGGTTAAGTCCTAACCTGTGTAGCAGCGGGGCTGGCTGTCCTTCCCGTTCCCCTTGGGACATCGCTCCCCAGCCTGCTCTGCACCAACAGCGCTGCCTCTCACTGCTGAAAACTGGCCACCGGCTAGGGCTAGGAGAGGCGACAGGGCTGAGCCCTCCGCAGGCCTGGTACACAGAAAATAGATGCCAGGCACCCAGGAACCATGAAAGTGCCAATTTCAAAATATCAGCTGTTTACTAAAAGTGAAGTCTCTCTCTCTTACCTAATAGCTATAAGTAAGTAGGAGGAAAAGGAAAGTAATTGTTAACCTTAACTTTCTTTAAATGTGAAGCGGATGCACATATGGGACACTGTGCTCTTCAGAACAAAGAATAAAAATGCTGAGTGGGCAGATGTTATTTGCACGGTATTTCCACCTCTGCAGACTCACAGGGATCTCTTAAAGCAGAAGCACAGACGTCATGCATTACCACTAATGCCATGTTTGGGACAGATGTTGCTACAAACCAAGGGTGAAGCTTGCTCTGCTTTGGCCAGTTGTAACGTGTGCTCCTGTAGTCCCTCAGTATCGTGCTTCGTGGAAGTATCTCTGTTTAGCTAAATCAAATAATTCAGTTCATATCTAATTAGGAATTCACAGACAATAATTTTTTCTGAACCTGGACGGGTCAGAATAATAAGTAGAGCCAGATATTCTCTGCGTAGCCCTTGATGAATAAATACTAAATCACGCATCTGACCATCTGGAATAAGAAATCGCTAGTTACGTTTCAGTGATGCCTGTCATATCTGAAAGCACTGACTTGGTCCATATTTTTGTCATAGTGTTAATACTGAGGATTTACAAAATCACATGAAGAATTGCATAAAAATAGTGGGAAGGTCCTTTGCTGCCATAAATCAGCATGCATCTCTTCACACCAGAGCTGAGTCTTTGCTGTTATAATCTCTTTTGTGGAAGGACAGTAAGTTGCCTCTCAGTGCACGTACCTTCCCCCTCACTGTCCGGAGCTGTGAGGGTGAGCACTAGCCACACGAACTAGTACGTCCCCCACCGCGGGGCCTGAGCATCTCGGTGCCTCTACTTGCATGGGTGGCAGGTAATCATTGCCTCCAGGTCTCAGCCATCTCTGCAATCCTTGTACATGTCGTTCCAAAATACATTGCTTAATGGTTTCAGCCTCTGTTTCCAGTCTTCTTCTTCAACATTCCAATGAAAATTATTTTCTCTTCCCACATAAGCGGTGTTCTGCTGGTGTAACCTCCACAGCCACCTTTGCTACCCATCTACATAGAGTATGGGTGAAAATTTGATTTTAAAACTCTTTTAAAACAGTCATAAATGAGTCATTCAACCTGAGAGTGTCACAGGGAAGCCTGGCACACAGGTCTGTCTGGAAAATTCATGGGTACCTGAGAACAAAAAATCATTATATTTGGCTCTGAAATTAATAATATTTGCTGCTTCTCCTACTTTTTCTATTGAAATATATTCTCCTACATTTTTGGCAATTTCTGGTCAAGGAATGGAACACCACGTTAATTTTCTCTGAGGCAGACTGTGTATTTTAAAAGCTCTATAAACATGAGTTTTCCAAAGCACAGTTACTGTTCCTGCAGGCATTAATGTTGCAAACCAAGTAATAAGGCTTCAAGCACTAATAAAAAAATTCAGATTTGCAGCTTGGTAACAAACACCCCAAAGCCCAAATAGCTCTTAGCACTAAAAATAAATCCAGGCTTGTCTGGGATCTCTGTGGAGCTTTGTACCTCCCAGACCATAAATATTCTTACATTTCAGCTTTCAAATCAGTTGCTGTTTAGCTTACTTCAACATCCTGCTCCCTGCAGTTCCGCCTGGCTGATGAACGGGCATTTGCCACGCCGGCCGGGGTCAGGCCCAGGTAGGCAGCCCCAAGCCCTGCTCCTTTCACCAGCCCTTCTGAGAGCGTGCCGTACCTGCTGTCCCCTAACACCTCTCATTAAGCTGCTTGTGTGGCAAAAGCAGAAAGTTGAAGGGGTGTCAGGGCTGTGGGATAACTTTTCTAACAGGGAGCTCTGCTCCAGAGACCTGGGGAAGGTTACCAAGTTGAGCCAGAAGTTTTTGCGAGAAAGAAAATGAAGCAGAGTTTTCAAACTGCCTTATGCTACGGGAAAACTTCTGCGTGGCGGCACCGCTGAGTCCTGCCTGTAACGTAACCCCGAGGGCACCGAGGTCCTGGCCTCTCCGCCGGCCTGCCTGCCCTCAGGAAGAGCTACGGGCTCAGCGGTAGCCCTGGTTTTCTGTACTTAAAAAGCACTTTTGCTGGTATTTCCCAAAGTACAAAACTACTGCTTATAGCTGTATTTTAATTTGCTACGGGATATCAGCTGTTCTCTTGACAGCGTTTCTTGCTCTGTGACTAAATCCCAAGAAAGGCCAGTGGTGCTGGTGGTTTTTCAGATGGGAGTGGGATAGTCTGGCCCCTTCCCCTTGACACCCCTTTGCCGAATTCCACCCTATTGCCCTAGTAATCATTCCACAACACAGTGATAAGTAAAAATACTATACAGTTTCATTAAAGTAATCTCAAAAAAATAAAAAAAAAATGTTCTCTTCCTCTTGCTTTACTAGTGTCTTTTGAACTGCATTTTAACAGCTTCTAAAGGATACCAAATGAGCTGCGAGAACATCACTTGTCACAAGCTGTGCACTGCTGTTTGCATCGGGGGGGCGAGAGCAGGATGGTGCTACTGTAATATTTACTGACAAGCCAAAATGCATCCTGAAGAAAAATGCCACTATTTCCTTCACAAACAAAACCAGGGATCCCTAAAGCTATAGACACTCTCTGAAATGCCTGTTTAAAGTAAAATGGAAACAGGATTACTTTCCACTAGTTCTGGGTAGCAAAATATTTAAAGGCATCTGGTCTAAATCCCTGACTACTTTATGTGGGACCTGGGGACAGGGCACATTTAAGGAAGGTGTTAATGCCCAGCTCCGTACCGCCCTCCCGTGTGCCTGTGGTGCAGGACATGGTCGGAGCCCTCTGAGCACCCTGTCTGAACGTGCTGCTACCAGACAGCCCCGAACGGTAGGCAAAGGACCTGCCCTCAAGACCCAAACCTCTCCTCTGAAACACCCCAAATGACTGATCACTTTTCCTGCTGGGAGCAAGCCTGAGCCCACAGGGTGGTCAGGACAAGGCTTGGGCCCACGGGCTTGCCTGGCACCCATGCAGACAAGGTCTGATGCTGAATGCAGTGCCAGGTCCCACCAGAGGCTCTGCTGGACACGGCGACATCCTGGCATACCTGCACCTCGCTCTCCATCTGCACCACTCAGCACTGCTGGCTTCTGCCCAGGAAGGGACCTTCAGCTGCACTTTGTGGGGATGCAGATGAGGTCACTCAGGAGCTCATTTGACATGGACATACATCATATGGCTTTTTGAATCTCCTGTCCCGCACAGCTCAGCATGCAACAGGGAAAGCGTCTCTCTCCAGAGCAACGGTTCAGAAGCAAGGACAGGATCAGTCATGACTGAACGATTAACGTTATTGCTTTCCAGTTCGCCTCAGTATGAGAAAAGTTGTTCTGTGTTTTGGTTGTATTCCAGCTGGGGCCAATGTGATAAAACTGAAACAAATTTGAAACTATGCACATTTAAAGTGGAAAGGAATTCATTAATGAGACTGATCAAACAGAACTATAACAAATATTTAAGGAAAATATTCAAATCCATTTTATTCCTCTTCTGTAAATGAAAGTCAAGGAATTTGAAATACCAGTTTGAATTACTTTGGAGTCAGTCCACATGCAGAAAATGTACTTAGGCTTTGCTCGAGTGGGGGAAGTTAATGAACCCACAGATATATAGTAGGAGGTCCACAGCTGGCACAATAATGTCAGACCAGTAACCCTTGTTATCTGTACTGCTTACTTCATCCTTTTCTTCATCGTTTTCAATTAGGTATAGATAAATAAATGAAACTATTTGTCAGTTAAAACATTAAATGAAGCAAACCAGTAGTTATGACCGACCGTTCAGGGATAACGCCTCTTGCAGTATTCGCACATTTCAATTGCTTTGTTGCTCAGGGCTCCCTCTGCGCTGCTCCTGCGTGGCACCGGTGCTGTACCCACAAGACGTCAGGTCCTTTTTTTCCTGTGGTCTTTTTACTGTTCCCAGTACTTCATTCCACCACCTAGTTGGGTATACCTTTCCCAGCAGTGACTCCAGATTTATTGTGAGTCTTGAATATATTTACTTAGCTCTCTGAGTAAAAGCAATAGATTTTATTCCCTTCTGGTATTTTTCCTGTTAGAAAAAGCATTTTCTTCCATTTTTCAGTTTCTACTCAGCTTTGTTTAATACTTCCCTTTGGTTAACTACAGAACTTTATCGCAATATTTGATTTCTTATTTCACTTTGCCAAAGAATCTTGTGGTTTAAAAAAGTTAAAACTGTTCATTGGAGATTATGTTCTTCTCAGACCTCTGTTCCAACTATTTAAAAATTTTCAGTAGGCTTTCTAAAGAAGCATTTTTTGTTGGCAATAGTTCTGTTCCTCTACACATCTTTTCTTTTATGGACTGTGCTGAAAACTTCAGCTCCTGTCACCTTCTACAATATCACCATACAGGATTTGGACTTTTTTGTGCAACTCCGTTATCATCTTTAGTCTGCTTTTCCAGCCCCTCCCTTTTATTTGATCTGGCTGGTTTGCAGCAGCAGCCCCTGCAGTTCTTTTGAGCCCTAGCATATAACATATTTGCTTACACTCACAGTCGGAAGTGTCCTTCCTGGCAACTGCTGTCCACTCCTCTCTCTTGAATAAAGAAGCCACTAGAGTTGAGGCAGAACTGACTGTACAATAAAAATTAATAGTTTAAAAAAATAATCTTCAGTTTGTGTCAGGGAAATATAAACAGAGAAAAGTATAATTTTCTCAGACGATGGTATGTGACTCGGGATCTTAGTAGGAGTCTGTCTCTCTCCTGTATCCAAGTAGAGTCATCCAAAACAGTTTATTTCCAAGAAATCTACCAGAGTTATTGTTTTGTGACTTTCAGGGAAAAATCCACATCCAGATATGCACACCCGTGCATGAACACACCCACATTCACAGCTCTCACCCCAGATGCTTAAAGCAGTGGGTCCATTAAGTGACTCCTGCCTTCAGGACCACCCATGTCTCTGGCATATGGAGGGATGATTTGAGGGGTTTCTCCATGGATACACATGACATCTTCAGAGGGGAACCCTAGGGACACAGATCTGAGAAAACACAGAATTTAACAAACACAGCAGATTACTTGCCAGGAAGGAAATCCCTCATCAACAGGTATTTCAAATACATAAAATAGAAAGACCTTCCTCGCAGTCTGCCAGATAAAGAAATGGGAAATATGCTATTGAACACAATGCATTCGCATGGATAATCAGACTGAAGAGATATCAGGAGAGACACTTGGTTTGTGGTATCTCTATTTCTTTCCTCCCATAGATATAAAGATTTTCACAGCTCTTTTCAACAGAGGAAATGTGAGCTGGATGCTCTCAGTAATTCAACTGCTTGTTCATGTAATGACATTGTTAAGATAACAGTAATGTTATCAAAGGAGGAGAAAAAAGTAAAAAAAAAAAAAAGACACAGCAGACCAGCTTCTCCCTCTCTCCCACTACTCAAAGTGTAAATGTCACGCTTTTTATGTGCGTGTGTAAATGAAGAAATGAATCTTGCCCATCTTTTAGGAGCGAAATTCACATATGCATCATTAACAGCACACTGGCCTCACTAGAAGTGTGTTACGTGATCTGAAGCAGGCACCGAAGTAATGTCCATGTGATATCAGAGCCCTGTAATGTCCATGTGATATCAGAACCCGGTACCCACTGAGTATTTTGCATCGCACAGCTTTGAGAAGGAACAGGACATTCAGATGTCCAGGGCAGAGTTCCCGCTCGGCTTTGGGCTCGTACGGTTGGAAGCAGTGCCGGGCAGCCCTGCTCCGGCTGCGCCCAGCTGCGGGGTCCCTGCCTGTACAAGCCACTGGGGACCAGAGACTGCGATAAAACTGAGGGAAAGGCAACCGGCAGGGCTGTGCAATGACTTGTGTGGAGAAATGGGAGCCCACAAGCCAGTAATTCCGAGCATCTGCTTTACTAGCAACAGTTCTCATTCTTGTAAAGAAGTAAATTGCTGTGCACTGTCAAACCACTTTAGTAGCACATATGTGCCTTACTTTGCATAATTTCTGTTCTCATCTGAGATGAGGAACTTCTTTTCTTTCTCATACATCCTCGGAGTGTTCAGGGAATAAGTGGTCTTTGCTACAATAAATATTAACAGCAGTAGCATCTATCATAACCAAGCGGGCATCTCCATCTCTCTTCTCTACGAAGCCTTGTGTATTTATGTGTGACTTCCTAAGTTTTAGCTAAATTTTAAGACTGTTTTAAGAAACACAAAAAACACCCTGTGGATTTATCTCACTCATTCTGTTCTCTGTTTTTCAGTGTATGAAGTAGAAAACCTGGAACTGGAGCTGGGCCTTTGCTGCTGTATTGGTGGTTACTGCACCTAGCCCGTATAATTGTTTTCTCAGGATACCCTCTTTGAAGCTCATTACTCTAGCTGGGATGGTCGGGATCGAGGGAAGAAGAGAAATAGTATCATCTGTTTTGCTTGAAGGCAAAATGCACAAAGATAAAATATTTTTTCACTTCACTTCACTATCTGTTTTCCTGGCATCCACGTAACTTCAGTCTCAGTCACGAGGCACCGCTAACGTGTAAGCAATACAAGCAAACTGAAAAACAGGGAGATACAATTCTTACTTATTCAAATACAGGAAGAGCAAGAATGATAGAAAATCATTGTTTTGTTATAGTAACAACAGAATTTTAAAAGACAATACAGACATAGAAGATATTCTACTTAACAGTGTTTTGTAAAATGCTAAAATCCAAGTAGTGTTGTATTAGTGTCAGGATATTCAAATTAAGTTTTAAAACCTTGATACACAACTTTTCCACTCAATAGACATCTTCTGATGCTGGCATGCTTGAGTGGCACCCTTGAGGAGAGCTAGGCTCAGAGAAATGTGCTTACTGACCCTTCCTGCTGCCATCAGACTGAAGACATAGAAGGGGAAAAAAGCAGCTGTGGACGCATTTCTTCTCATTCTATGAAACAGAAAACAAACCACTTTTTGCTGATAAATGTGCAAAAGATTTATTTATAACAGAAGCACCTGTTGTGGTTGTTTATCTGCAGCAGTAAAGCTCTTATGCCGTAGCAACTGGAGCTACAAGTAAAATTCCTCGAGGCTTTGTCTGTTCATCTGCCAGCTCCCGGGCTCTCGCCCGTCACGCTTTTGTTCCCCCTGCACCAACCAGGGGCCACCAGATGTAACAAAAAAAAGCTGTGGGCAAAATTTTTAGGACAGTGTCTCCAATAGTTTGTGTTGGAGCTGTTCCCTGCAGATACAGCACACTCCCACAGGTAACTGACTGATCCTCCAGGATCTGATCCAGGAACTGACTGATCCTCCTCCACAGGAGACTGATCCTGCGGCGCCGTTACGAGGCAGCCCGCCTGGAACGGGAACCACGGCCCCTGCCAGGTACAGAGCTCTGGGCCCGGGTTTGCAGCCGCTCAGACCTAGGTCTGTCTTTGATGTTACAACATAAGGTACAACAAAACCCAGTCTCCTAACAACTCCTGAACTTATGAAATAAGACATTTCAGAGAAGGATACTTTTCATAAAATTGAGGTATTAGCTTTCAGATACCTCTACCAAGACGGATGCCGTAACACTTTCTTCTCAGAAGACCATTTCAAAATATGACATTTCAGGCTACGTAATGCTGGTAGAAGGGGATTTCCATGTGAGCGGAGGAGCCGTGGGAAGGGACGCAGCAGAATGAGGAGGCATCACCACGACGCCTGCTCAGGAGGCACAGCAGGATGGGGCGGCAGTCTGCTCTGCTCCTGGCTCAGCACGCAGAAACCTGGCGTCCAGGCTGGTGTGACTGCTGCTGCTGAGTGTCAGCGGGACCAGCCTGCAGCAGCCAGCGCTTCCTCCTTTCCTGGCGTGGGAAGGGCACTGGTGATATAGAATAGAATAGAATAGAATAGAATAGAATAGAATAGAATAGAATAGAATAGAATAGAATCATTAAGGTTGGAAGAGATGCTGCTGGCATGGTCCCTGTAGCCTCTGCGTCTCACAGAACCACTCCTGGCTGTGGGCGTGGGGCAGGGGGGGTGCCCGTGCCCAGCCTGTGCACAGCCACCCAGCTGCCCGCAGGCAGGGAGGCTTTTCCTGCCGGCTGGCCCCAGTGCCTAAAGAGCCCAGCGCGTTTAATTTGCAGCCATAGGCGCAGCCCACAAGTGCAGTGGTGACATTGTTGGAGACATCCAGCTGGGGAGAGTCACAAGGTCTCTAAAGGGCATAACAGTCATTCGGAATGGAGAAATTATTTCAAATCTACCAGAAGAAATTCAGTAAAGGCAACTCACATTCACAGACCAGAGAGACAGAAAGTGAGTAACTCCAAGGCAGCGCCTGGCTGCCAGAGCCCTGCAGAGAAACCCCAAGGCTCCGAAGGTGCCCACAAGCCTGCTTTGCTCTGCTGTTGCAAGAAGGAGGAACCTCACCGCTGTTCCCTGGAATTTGAAAGCTCAGCTGGAAAAAAAGGTGCCAGCAGGCTGCAAAGCATAGAGCAGCCAGCAGTGAGATAAGAAATGGAGAAAATATAACTAGCAGGAAAGATGGAATGACTCTGATGTCAAAAAGACAAGGTTAAAGAACTGAGGAAACAGTATACACCTCCACACTGCCAAATGACAGACAGACAGACAGAGTGCCACCACCGGCTCCAAAGAGCAGCCCTACTTGTTTGTTATCTCACTCCTTGGAGCACTTGTTCCAGTGTTTGACCACTGTTACAGTAAAAGGTTTTTTTCTCTCTTTAAATGGAATTTCCTGCACTCCAGTTTGTGCCCACTGCCTCTTGCCCTGGCACCGGGCACCACTGAGAAAAGATGGGATGTGCCTTCTTTATGCCCTCCCATCAAGCACTTATACACATGGATGAGAACCCCCTGAGCCAACTCCAGGCTGAACAGTCCCAGCTCTCTCAAGTTTTCCTCAGAGGAAAGATGCTCCAGTCCCAGTCTGTCTTGTGCTGGGAAGCCCAGCATTGGACCTAGCACTCCAGATGTGTCTCACCAGTGATGAGCAGAGGAGCAGGATCCCTTCCTTCAACCTGCTCACAACACTTTGCCTGGTGCAGCCCAGGGTGTTTGTGACTGCCTTTGCCACAAGGGCACATAGCTGTTCATGGTCAGCTTGTCCACCAGCACCCACAGATCTTTTTCTAGAAGTTTGTGAAGCAGAGACGAGTGCACCTGGCCTGTCAAGAGAGGCCACAGGAACGAGAACATTACATTCAATATTCCATTATATTGGAAGGTTGGATGGGGCTTTGGGCAACCTGGTCTAGTGGAGGGTGTCCCTGCCCATGGCAGGGGGGTTGGAACTAGATGATCTTTAAGGTCCCTTCTAACTTAAACCATTCTATGATTGCTAAGGCAGAGGATGCCAAAATTATGTCCTTCTGGTTGAACTCAGCTGAGCGTTTAAGAAAATAGCAGCAAAGATTGTATCATAAAAGCTAGCAACTGTCCTCCCCCCATCCATCAAGGACTTGTCCCATGAATACAATTGTGGAGCGGATCATCTTGAGTGTGCTCACCAAATGTGCAGAACAACCAGGCCCAGCCAGCATGGGTTCATGAAAGTCAGGTCCTGTTTGGCCAGCCTGATCTCCTTCTACGACCGGGTGACCCACCTAGAGGATGGGGGAAAGACTGTGGATGTTGTCTACCTGGACTTCAGTAAAGCCTTTGACACCATTTCCCACATCATTCTCCTAGAGAAGCTGGCGGCTCATGGCTTAGGTAAATGCGCTCTTCATTTGGTAAAGAACTGGCTGGATGGCCAGGCCCTAAGAGTCGTGGTGAATGGAGTTAAATCCAGTTGGTAGTCGGTCACAATTGGTGTTCCCCAGGGCTCAATACCGGGGCCAGTTCTCTTTAATATCTTTATCAATGGTCTGGATGAGGGGATCAAGTGCACCCTCAGCAAGTTTGCAGATGACACCAAGTTGGGTGGGAATGTTGATGTGTTGGAGGGTAGGAAGGCTCTGCAGGTGAATCTGGCCAGGCTGGGTCAATGGGCCAAGATGAACTGTATGAGGTTTAACAAGGCCAAGCGCTGAGTCCTGCCCATGGGTCACACCAATCCCAGGCAGCGCTACAGGCTGGGGGCAGAGTGGCTGGAAAGGGCCTGGAGAAAAAGGCCCTGGGGGTGCAGGGTGACAGCTGGCTGAACATGAGCCAGCAGTGCGCCAGGGTGGCCAAGGAGGCCAATGGCATCCTGGCTGGTATCAGGGATGGGGTGGTCAGCAGGATCAGCGCAGTGACTGTCCCCCTGCACTGGGCTCTGGTGTGGCCACACCTTGAGGGCTGGTGTCAGTTCTGGGCCCCTCAGCACCAGAAGGACATGGAGGGGCTGGAGCGTGTCCAGAGAAGGGCAGCGGGGTGGGGAAGGGGCTGGAGCACCAGTCTGTTGGGAGTGGCTGAGGGAACTGGGGGGGGTTAAGTCTGAAGAAGAGGAGACTGAGGGGAGACCTGATCGCTCTCTGCAGCTCCCTGACAGGAGGGAGTGGGAAGGGAGGGTTGGTCTCTTCTCCCAAGTAACTAGTGATAGGACAAGAGGAAATGGCCTCAAGTTGTGCCAGGGGAGGTTTAGATGGGATATTAGGCAAAGTTTCTTCATGAAAAGAGTGGTCGGGCATTGGAACAGGCTGCCCAGGGAGGTGGTGGAGTCACCGTCCCTGGAGGTGTTCAAAAATCATGTAGATGTGGCACTTCGGGCCACAGACGTGGTGGTGTTGGGTTGACGGTTGGATCTGATGATCTTAGAGACCTTTTCCAACCTTAATGATTCTATTCAGTGATTCAGTCACAGGGCATGGGATATGCACTGGAACGAGGATGTGTGCTTGCAGGGTCTGTGCATACTAATAGTTTGGGAGCTAGGTGCATGGCAGAGAGAAAAATCTTTTTGGATTTGGTTGATGAGAGAAAGCTGGGAGAGCATCTGTATTTTATCAACCTTTGTGATTCCTCCATCAGTCTGGATTTCATAAACAGAGAGTTTTCATTGAAGAGTGCTTTCCTTGGGAAGTTTTTCTTTATTTGTCACCACTTTCTACGCCAGCTCTTGAATCTTGTACCCTTCCTTGTTGCCTAGAAGCTCCCCAGAACCTGCACCAGAGATGCCTCTTGATCACAGCCTCTCTTAAGTGCAGCCCAAGTCCCCGTACTGTCAGCCAGCTGCCCACACACAGGATCAGGATGTGTCCCTGAGGGGCTACAGCAGGACAGTATCTTCTGCTGTTGGACCTCCCACCCTTCCTTCTTCCTCCCTCGGCAGTGAGAGGTGCTGGCTGTGTCCGTGACTGGACATGTGGAAAGTCACACAACGTGTTACGTGGTAACTCACCTGGGGGCATCTCACCCCTGTTCCTCTTCACGAAGTCCACCGTGACCTGGGATTATGAATGCATAGTTTCCATGGCACAGTTTGGTACCAACAGCCTTGATTGCCCAGTTGAGTGCTCTCACATAAGAGCTCCAGGCACAGATGTACTCAGCCCACGGTGCTGCTGGCATTTCTGGCCTTGTGCACCGGGCAGATAATGAGTTCTTTCAAGTTCCTGCACTCCTGCATGCAAGTCATTGAACCGCTTAGGAAAGTTGATCTGAGGCAGCTTTGTTAGTTTCACAGAACGAGAGGTGATCTGGGCCAGACTCAAGAGAAACTGCCACAATAAAAACACGCAGAAGCCTGAGATATGTCAATGTGAACTCCTCTCCCGAAAATCAGATTTTGAGTTGGGAGATCAGAAGTGTGGCAGAGAACATATATTTGGATGCATTTATTTCCTTATGTGGCAGGAGGAAGAGAGAGATGGCGACTGCTGAGGGCTTCCTGCAGTGTGGATGCTGACACCACTCCGAGTTCCTGGCCCTGCCAGCCAGCTGCTTGCTGCTCCAGGGAAAGCTGGGAGGTGATGGTGACCCACGAGCAGGGACAGTGATCTCAGTAGGCACAGGCTGACTGAACAGAGGAGGCAGGCGACTAAACTGGCCCTTCTCCTGCAGGCAGGAGGGTGAGGGCCAGCGCCTGGGCTGCCTGTGTCCAGCAGAGCTGACAGCAGCTCCAGAAAGACGCAGGGAAGCAGCCTCGGCCAAGTGTGACAGAGCTGGGCTGTGTGGCACTGTCCAGCCTTGCATCAACCACACGTGTCAGTCAGCCCTTTGCTGATTTAATCGGGGAGAAATCCCAGGGTGGGCTGGGCGGTGGATGCAGGGCACAGAGCTGCACCGCAGGGACACTGGCCAAGGGGCAGGGGTCCATGAGTGGGCTCCATCCACTGGCATCACTCCTCCCATGCCTCAGCTTCTGCTTCCCTTCTGTGCCAGGATGGGCCCAGGCTTTGATCCCACGGCCAGGCAAGGCTTTGCTTGCCCGGGGAGGCTTCAGGGCCAGAGCAGCCATCCAGTGCTCCCTAGAAAAATCTGAGGTTTCCACACAGTCTGGCAGAGACACGCTTTGGCTTAAAGACGTCATGTTCTGCAGCAATGGGGAGGGGCAAAACCAGTGAGATCACTCTTCTTCCTTTGCCTGCAGGAATTTCCATCAAGCGTTCCAGTTAAAATACTGTCGTACTCCTGAGCTGGAGCGATACGAAGAGTAGGGTAAAACGTTTAGAGCTGTACCATCTCCTGTCTTCCAAACAGGCATGCAAATGAAATACTAAGGATTGTAATAAAGCAAAAAGGGAGCATGAAGTGTCCAAGTAAGCAAATTCATTTCATTTCCTTAAAACATCCATTTGGTAAGAAGCTGGGAAAACACATTAGCTGGAGTCACAAGGCCAAATCCAATTCAGAACAAACAGCTCAACAGCTCGGTCTGAAACGTGTTACTTTGATAGTAGAGAAATCTGAACCTAGGTAGCAACTTTTGTCTTGATTTTCTAATTCATGCAGTGCACAGGAGACCAATTTTCCTCCGTATACAAAATTTCAAGAACAAAACTGAGAGCATTTTTGGGTTGGCCTTTTTGAAACCTCATGTCTATATTTACTCATTATTTTATAAATCAGGTAGAAGGTTAGGCATTACCACAATCTAAAACATTTAATTTACATATAATAGGAATAGTATGTGTAATTCTGGGGAAAAAAAAAAAAGGAATCTTTTAAGATGTTTTTATCTGTCCTTAAACATTTCAATCTCTCTCCTACAAAGGTCTACAGGGAAGTTCAAGGCAACAATATCACAAGCTATATCTCCACAGGAGCCTATTATTTTATTCTTCCAGATTCTTTACAAGTTTTTCATGGCTGTCAGCTTCAGCTCAGATCCTTCAGGCGTTTTCCTTCTCCCTCTGCCTCTAACACCACTGAATGTGTTGTTTGAAACACCAGCTTAACCTCCTTCCCTACAACAACTCTGACCTGCTGGCTTCATTCCCTTCAATTTGCTTCTCCCATGCTTTCTAGCAACCACTTCCAAACTAAAGCTGCACCTTTTATGGTTCATTTCGGTCTTTCCCGGTTAGCCCCTTGTACACTGGTAGCTCAGGGATGCAGTTTCCAATGTCTCACCCTTGTTGTGCGACTGCTCTGCTTGGCCCTCTTTCAGTTCCTAGTGCCAAATGGAGCAGCTCTCAGCCCACACAGTCCTTCCTTCTCCTTCCCAGTGTTGTCACAGAGAGAGACCGGAGAGTGTAAGGAGAGGCAGAGACATTCATTCCAGTGACCGCGTACTTCATTGTCCTCCACTGGGACTAGTGGCAAAAAAGCGCTTCCCACAGGGAAAATGAACAGCCTCACATAGGAACACTTCCGCAGCAGTGTGAGGTGGGGATGAGTTTTTCCTCAGTATCATTCCAACTGGAAGCCTCTTTGGTCAGCCGTCGACACGGCTGTGCAACAACGTGATGGCTGAGGAAGCTGGAATTCAGACTATGGGACATTAATCAGGACACTTAAAAACAGGGGGAAAATTAAAAAGAAAGAATAAAACTTTGTTACTCTGAAGCACAATATCAATCATAGAAGACAATAAGACAAAGCTGATTATTTCTCTTTTGATAGTGCTGAGTCTATAAACCGTGTGCAAAGGACGGGGCAAGTATTTCTTGTGACACTGTCCTTTTATGCCTCACCACTTCCAGGACAAGGCGCCAGGTATATTTTTGCCTTTAAATGCCATCCTGAGTGGTTTTGTATAGGGAAACAGACAACAGATCTTTCTGAGATTTCCTGTGTTTCCCTTAACTACTACAGTACTATGTTGTACTGTAATTAATTAAGGCAAATGTGTAATGAATTGCATCAAAGGAAATTAAGAAATGATCTTCAGGATAATTTTTTGAGACTAGTTTACACAAAAGTCAAATTAAGATATCTTTAGGGATTATACCTAAAGGGGAATTCTCAGCATGCTTTCAATTTTTCATTATTTCATTATTCATATTTCAAAATTTCAGTATTTTCATTATTTGTTGTTATTTGAAGTTTGGAAAAACAACAACAAAAATCCTCCTTAATGGTCTTGGTATTTTCCATTTGACAAATACTGATTTTTCCTTTCTTTTCTGCTGCTGAGAAAGCAAATTCATGTTACTGGTACTAGAGAAGTTCAGGCTAGAGGCCAAACTTCCTGCACAGTTCTGATCACTCTGAAATCATCCACAAAGTCCCCTAACCGGCAAAACAAAACACTTCCATGTAAGGAGCTCGCCCCTGGAGGACTTTTTACCTTTTGGCTTTCCTGCAGTTGTTCCTTTCACCCGGGGCACAGAAGGGCACCTCCCTGGCGCATCAGCTGAGAGACCCACACGGGGACCAGGTCCTTCCACAGCGTGTCCGTCAGAGCACCCGCTGCCCAGGGGAGGGCAGGATACCCACGCCACTGCAGAAGGTCCTGCCTGCAGGGTGCAGGACTGGCAGCACCTCCACACATCCCATGTGTCTGCAGGAAGGGTGGGAGGAGGAACCCATCGGCACCGGCTCTTGCATGCTGCTGCTCGCCAGGGTGTCTGCCCTGTCTTCCCGGGCATCCCATGACTGCCAGAGGAGACCCCACTGCCCAGCCTCGCTGCAGGCCGTGCCCGCTCTCCCTCAGAACCGGGCCAGAACAGGCTCCCTCTAGAAACTGAGTCTCAAAACACAAACTAGATCCCAGCTCAAGCCTTGGTGCATGAAGATTTTCATCCATCGCAGTTGTTTTGCTTGGTTTTTAATCTTCACTGGACTAGGTTGGAAGTTCCAATTATTCCTATAAGCGCCCGATCTCCTGTAGCTGATGCAAAGGCTTTTGCCTTATTGTAGCTCTCAGCAACGAGTCTCACAAGCTAATAGTATGAACAACGATTTCACTTGGTATGTTTTCTGAAATTTGCTCCTGCCTTTGTTCAGTTACTGACCTTCTGTTTTCTGTTGGGTGGTAAAAGGTGTACAGGAACCTACAATTTGATTTCACAACACTGATTATTACTTCTTATATTTATTAGGTATCCCTTTTAATAATTTCATCTAAAAATAAATCCAAGATATCTCAGCCCTGTAGAATTCTCTCCAAGCATTTATTCATTTCCAGAAGTTGTCTCTCAACCCAGCTATTTCATGTCCTTTTTGAGATACAATGACCTGAAATGAATATGTTCTTTCAGGTGAGCATGTAACACTGATTTGTATGACAGCTTTCCATACTTCCAGTGTTATTTTGTCCTGTTCCCTCTGCATTCTAATGATGCTTGCTCTTTAGAAACCGGCTACATGTTGAGTCTTTGAGCTTTCCCAGTGATGTAAAGATTTTTTTTTTTCTGGATTATTACAGTTAATTTAGAACTCAACCAGGAGTACAAATTGTTCAGATTAATTCTTCTGTGCACTTTACTTTGCATCTGTCAAAATGGAATTTGCCTGTCGTCTTGTTATCTCTTCTTTCCACCATCTTTTTGTACCCTTTGAAGATCATCACAGGTACCTCTAGTCTTGATTGACCCAAACAATTTTAATGCAGTTTGCATTTCTTGTCGCTCCTGTATTAAGCTTCTCTTGCAAAATAAGTATGTGCAAGCATGTTTATGTGTATGTAAATTGAGCACCTGCATCCTTTGGGGGAATTTAGATACATCACTTTGTGGACTTCCTGCAATGGCATTAGTTTCCATTCCTAGAAAAATCTTTTCCTGACACATCTGCCCTTGTGGCTCCATCTGACCAGTCTCTCATAACTGACCTGTGATCAACTAGTACATTTTCCTCCATCATTTCTGCTTTCGGCATACAACTGAAATTCTTATTATTAGCCCGTCAGAGTCAAAAATCTCTGTGTGATATGCATACACCTGCAGGTGCAACTAGCACAGTTACATGTCTGACCTCTGGCTGGGGTGAATTCAGTCGTTCACTCGCTATAATGTAAATTATAGGCCATTAAGTAACTTTCACTGGATTTTTTGTAATGTGTTGCTCTCTTTGCATTTAAGGCCTTTGCTCCATATGGCCTTACAAACATGTGCTTTTGGCCTTCTAGGAACAGGAGATATTTGACAATGAATTTTCAAGACCATTTTTGCTGTCATAAGGCCTGAAAGCGCTTGCTCCAACATAGTCAGACCTCTGGCGCTGTCCTCTCTCCAGCAGAAGGTTGTTGGAAACAGTTCTGCAGATGATTGTACTGTTACAAATTTCTTTGAAGTCCATTGATGAAGCTTTATGGTGGATGTCTGGTTGAGTAACAATTCAGCTCACACATGCTTAGGAATGCCAGGAGTCCTAAAAAATTCCACAGAAATTTTCTGTTTCCTGACCTCCCTCTGTGAGCCTGACCTGTGCCCAGAGAGACGTAGCCACGTGTCAGGGACCTGCAGCTTTAGGTGCTCACCTGGGTCAGCTGGGAGTCACCAGCCTGAAGCCCTGTGAAAGGCTCTGGCATGGAGGAGAAGCCTTACTCCTCCTCCTCCTCATGGAGACTGAGGAAAACTGCTTTACAAGAGAAGCAGAAGGAGACAGCTGAAGCCTGTTTACTAAAAATGCCAATGAAATCAAAATGGGAAACATGCTAGGCTAATCATGATGATGGGATCAAGAGAGATTTAGGGACCAGATTTAACATCCACTTTGCCTCAGGGACTGAGAGACATTCTGACTTTGCTTCTTACAGACACATTTTTCAAATCTGGAGCAACTCCAAAATTACCCAGGGAGGTCCTTGACTTAATTCTATCCGTACCCAGCCCATTCTTTCCGGAGAAAGGCCTTACCAACTGCATCTGAACAAGGCTCAGGAGTGCCGTGCCACCCAGCCCCTTGCTGCACACCACCGGGGCCATGACCTGCACACAGCTCCCAGGGCTGCAGGTGCTCAGGGTGCTCAGCGGGGCTTGGGAGGCAGCGTGGCCGAAGCACAGGGGTAATTGCCAGGTGAGTCGGCGCGGAGCGAGCGCTGGGGTGCAGCTGGCATCCCACCCACGCATGGCTGCATCCGAACGCTCAAAGCACAGCAGGACCTGTCTGCTGAGCAGAACCGGGAGTGCTGGGCTAAGACAGTGCAAGCGCTGTGCTGTTATGGATCCACAGAGTACTGTGGCACAGGAGCACGCTAATACTTTTCCATGTGCACAATTTAATTACTGGTGACTCCCAGGGGCTCGGAGCAAGGAGCTGAGAAAAATGATGTTATGCTGCATAAAGCGTCAGAGCATGCACACCACTCCAGCCCTTAACGATGAGAACATCTATAAACCAGTGGTAGGACTGGAACATCCCCAACCACTACCTCATCCGCAAAACAGTTTGTTCCTTATGTGAACTGGTTTAACAGATGACAAAACCTGGGATTTTTACTACCTATAGGTGCCCAGTAGCCTTCTGTCCTTACAGGACTGCAAAGCAGAGGAGCTGAGCTGAGCTGGGTAAATTGCACACAGAAATACAACCGCTTAGACAAGCTGGTCGTATAAAACATGTTAAGAGAATACTAAAGACTTCTTTATTCGTTCGTTTTTTGCATCTGACCCTATTTTCTTTCAAAAAACATCGTGGAAGATTCAGAAGCACGAGATAACCTTCCTTTTTAATAACGCAGTATTTTTTGATATCTCATTTTAATAGTCCTTTCCCTGTGCTCACCCATACAGAGGCAAACAAAAGCTGGTTCTAGATGACCTGTAGCCGTGTCCTTAGTGTCCCACATCAGTCAAACTGGCTAGCGAAGAGGATCACTGGGAAACACCAGACTCCTATGCAGTTATGCGAGGAAGGTCTGAGGTGCTGTGAGTGAAAGAACAATACCGTCTTACTTTAATTATATAGAAATTAAATAGATTTTTGGTTATCCTGAGGAATAGAAGGAGCTGGAGGGATATGAGATGAAAGTAAACAGCAAGCTATTAAAATTTAAGGTTCAGATGATATATGTGAAAATTTGGAGCCTCTGAAAGGAACTCTAACTCTTCAGTTTAACTTCACATTCTTCTCAAACTCATCGACAGCAGATCCTTTACTGACTGTCACAACTGATTTTTTTTTTTCTTCTTGCAAGGACAAGATCAGTGCTAGAGACTTGGAAACAGGAAGATAGGGTCATCAGAAAACAAATGTCTTCAGCAAAAATGTGACTAGTCCAAACTAAAATTCAGAGAATGACTTTGAGCACTTCATGTTGTTGGGGATTTTTTGTTTGGTTTGGCGGTCTTGGGTTTTTTAAAATTTTTGAATGCTCTGAACTGTATTCTACTTGACCAGATTGCACTATTGTGTTAGCTTTCAAAAATGAGCAATATGTTAGAAGGGAATCTATTTGTGTTTAAGTCTTATCCAGAAACTTGTGGATGGTTTCCTGAAAAAAACTGAGTTATAAATACAACTGGAGTACCCAATAGTTAAAGTGTGTTTACTTCTAACTTGCCTTTTTATTGTTTTGTATATGACATACACTCTTGACCTCTAAACCGCACCTCGAGTACTGTGTCCAGTTTTGGGCCCCTCACCACAAGAAAGACATCCATGAAGGACATGGTTTAGTGGTTAATAGGTGGGGGGCTGGACGGTTGGACTAGATTATCCTTGAGGTCTCTTCCAACCTTAATGATTCTATTCTATTCTATTCTATTTTAAACAGGCTTTTTGTGACAGCACTGTTTTCCATCTAAAACCTTCCTTGACAAGTACAAATGCCAAAGAGAAGAGTAAGATTAGCATTTTGTATTGCATGTATGTTAGAAAAGAGGAGAATTCACATCTTTGCGATTCAAAGTCTTTTATTTTCTATCACTGTGAATATCAAGAGCTGCCAGTTACAGGCAGTTTAGGAATCCTATCAGTTTTGTTAGTTTTAGTACACAGGCTTGTGTTTTTCAAAGTTCGAATCTGAGTAAGGTTGTTCGCCTTTCACTACGCAACAGTATTCTTTTCACCAAACATTTTCAGCCAGTTAATCAAGATCAAGTGACCACAATATTGTTTGGAGAGGAGTCCACAAAATGCCTTGGACTGTTCTTGATGGTTCCCTGAATAAACTGTGATCTATGTCCTCATTCCAGCTCTACCCTGTCATGTGGTGCTGGCAGAGCAGTGCCTGCTGCCAACAACACTGCTCCTGTTCTCCTTGGTGGCTCTAAGACCTGCCAGAGGCTGGTGGGACCACAAGTGCCCCTGCTCTCTGGAACAAGGCTGGCAAGAGACCTTTCAGCTTGCAAACATGTCTTCAGGCAGCCCAACAGCTAGTGCACATGCCTGGGACCAGAAGCTGGACCTATCAGAAAGTATTTTCCTTCTAGGAGGTAGTTGGAAAATTCAATAGAGTCTTGCTTTTATATACATACATATTTATAAATTAATACATAATTTATGTATCCAGACATAATTTGCTAGCTACACTTTCCACCCTAACGTACCCAGGCTTCATTCTTGATGCTTGTAAGATATGACACAATGATAACTAATTGCTTCATGACAATGAAGGATGGGGGAGCCTGACTTCTTCCATCTTCAGGCATGTCTTCAGCTCATACTTTGGCATGTGGGCTCCATTCTGCCTCCTTCGGAACAGCTACTGCTTTCTCAAGAGCTGAAGCAGGCCAAAGAAATGAGGAAGGAAACGTCCCATGGGAGAACAAAGGTGTAATTGCCACGGATGTACGAACACCTGTGTCATACTCCCAACTGCATGGGGGACGGGGCTGAAACTCATCCTTGCAGGCCCTTATGGGGCTGACACTATCGCCTCATCCTGATCTTCTGTGCAAGTAGGGTGCGCCTAGAGAACACCTCCCCAGCTAGTGCCATGGTCTAGCCTGTGGCTCTGTGTGGACTGCCAGGATTTAGGGTTCCCTGGGGCTCACCTGTGCGGCAAGTGTAAGTGCAGAAAGCAAGGCTCCAGGACCTCTGTACTGGCAGAAATGTGCACATCTACAGATTTTAGTTGCCTCCAAATTAAAGTGACAATATAGGTGGTGGTGGAGGAGTCCTCAAGGACTGGGGTGCTGCAGGACCTCATACTAACAAAGAAGGATTGGTTGAGGATGTGAAGGTTGGGGGAAGCCTTGGCTGCAGTGACCATGAGATGGTGGAGTTCAGGATCCTGTGTGGAAGGAGCAGGGCAGTAAGTAGGATTACAACCTGGACTTCAGGAGAGCTAACTTTGGCCTCTTCAAAGACCTGCTTGGGAGAATCCCCTGAGTTAGGGCTCTAGGAGGTAAGGGAGCCCAAGAGAGCTGGTCAATATTAAAGCATCACTTCCTCCGAGCTCAAGATCTCCGTATGAGTAAGAAATCAAGCAAAGGAGGTAGGCGACCTGCATGGATGAGCAAGGAGCTCCTAGAAAAACTCAAAGGAAAGAAGGAAGTTTACAGAATGTGGGAAAAGGGCATTGCCGCTTGGGAGGAATATAGGAATGTTGTCAGACTACGCAGGGATGCAACGAGGAAGGCTAAGGCCCACATCCCAAACCATAACAGTAGGAAGGGTCCATCTGTGAGACACTGAATGGAAACCTGAAGAAATTTCTAAGCCATTTGCATGCCAGTTCCCATCTAGAAGTGATTAGTCAGTAATCACAGATGCCCCAGGCTCCACAGCAGAGCACTTTTCTCCAAGGAATGATAGCCTTGAAAGTATGATGGCCAGCAGTAATTGCCCAACAGGCAGACCAGATCATGGTAGGCGGCGGAGGAAACAGGCTGGATCCTGCTTCTGTTAAAAACCCATCCACCTCAATATCACAGTGCACTGAATCAGGTTATCCCAAACTGCATTATCTCCTGGAATTCATATTCCTCTGATAGAAGTGATGATGCAGTCAGCTGCCTCGCTGAGGCGAATGTTATTTATCTGCACTTGATCGTTCCCAAGGCCATTGACAGAAAGATAGATAGAAAAACATTTATTCTCTCTGTGGTTTGTATCGTTTTCATGTAATGTCATCTGATCTCCCAGCTGTCTATCACATTGCAATGAGATTTATGTGAGGTGCTGAAAGAGTAGAATAAAGCTGACAAAAATAGCAAACTTTGCAGAAGTAATTTGTGTTTGCTAGTTCCCAAAACTCACCCACGCTATTATCTTTCACTCAGTAATATCGTTCCCTGACACCTGGATTACACTGCATCGCCCATTCCGTGTTAGTTAGGACCGGGTTTATTGGTAAACTCCCAGCATCCATAAACCCAGACAAACGTACTCACCTTATGAAAACACTTGGTTTCACTCAAATGGCCGCTGCTCCTTAATCAGTCCCAGGTTAAGTGGGATGATGATGTGGCTGAAATTTGTTAATAAAGCATGTGGGAAAGGATGGCTCAGTGGCACAGAAAGGGATCCTCAGTGCCTGCTGAGGTGACAAAAGGTTTCCAGGAGAGTGCACTGAGCTGGGGCAGATCCTGCAGTGAGTGCGTCCTGGATGGGGGAGCAGTCATCACAGAATCATGGAGTGGTTTGGGTTGGGAGGAACCTTTAAAGACCATCTAGTCTAACCCATCTGCAATGAGTAGGGACATCTTCAACGAGATCAGGTTGCTCAAAGCCATGTCCAGCCTGACCTTCATCATCTTGCTCTTCATGCTCCTTCCAAGCACACCATCCTCAGGCTGCTCTACCCCTGAGCTGGAGGCTGGGCTCTGGTTCCTCTGCCCCCTCAGAAAAGCAGAACTGCGGCTTCAACCACAGGTCCCCCAGGGCAGCACCCCAGGGCCCCGGCATGCCCACGCAAGGCTCCAGCTGTGGACACAGGGCAAGTTCACATCAAAAACAAACCCTACATGCACAAAACCAGTGGAGTGAGATCTGCTGGTGGTGGTTCTTTCAGGCCCAAGACTCGTTAGACCCAGCTTTTTGCCATGAACCCTGTTACAGGAGAGCTGGGGCGAGCTGTTCGCAGAATGATATTTGCTTCTGTGCAGGCTCAGAAGAGCCAGAACAGCTCCCAGACAGGGAAAGCAGATCTGATGATGGCAAAAATTATTCCCCAGTGGATACCATCAGCCTCTGAATAGGACGCAGGATAGGAGCACTGTGCACAGAGAATGTCCCAGTCTAAGTTTCCAGCTTTAAGCCAAATGGAGCTTCTTCATCCTGTAACACATTCAGCAGTGGCAATTGGGGAGTCATCTCTGTGCGTGCTGAACCCTTGAAGAATTCCTCCATTTCAGATATGGTATCTGACTGTCTCATGGCACCAGGATGGTTGCAGAAGTCTAGAATTTCTTCTTCATTACAATTTTCAAAATAAGGCACTGCAAACCAGCAAGCATCATATTGCTTAGCCTCAGCTGAAAACATAGGAAGGTAAAAAAATTTTACTGCCATTTGTGACATGAAAGGAAGGATTATCTGAAAATATTGGCTTAAAAACTAAGATTCACCTCTTCAGATTATTTTTTTTTAAAATATGTTGTATTCAGCTAATTTATGGTATCTAAAAATAGCCTTCCTGGCAGCCAAAAGGCCAGGAAGTAGTAGGGTACATGCCCGCAGTGGAAATGGAATAAACCTCCAAAGTCAGGCAGGTTCTTTTTCCTAGCAGTTCCTACCCACCTCCAGGGGTGCTGAGGACATCTTCCTGCACTAACGCAGCAACCCCACGGCCACAGGCACCAAAGCTACCCAGCAGCAGCTCGCGGCTGCAGGCTGAGGCGGCTGACGCGTTGCTCTGACCCGTGTTTATTAATGTCAGCCTACCCTGGGTTAAGCAAAAGCCTTGAGCCAAAACAGTTTGCCTGACCAAGCCTACTAGAACTCAAGCTTTGACAATCTGATGGTGGGGTCAGGCCGATAGTCTGACATTGGCCGTGTACTGAAATTTCCTGCCTGGCAGTGGGCTGCTTTAAGGCTCCGGGCAAATCAGGCACCAGCGTCCCACTGGCAAACGGAGGCGGCAGGTCCTGCCTCCGAGCGTGTGTCAGACGCAAAGGCTATCACCGTACGTGGCCTGGGTGGAGACATCCCACGCAGTCTCTCTGTCCATCATCCCTCACCACAGACAGACAGTGCGCGTACTGCCCAGGCTGCAGGCATCAGGACTGACTGAGTCTTTTAAGCCACGCAGCTTTTGGTAATCGAAGCTCAGGGTGTGACAGCAAGCATTTCCTGAAAGCACAGTCCCTTGCCGTGGTCTGAAGCAGTTATTTGGAAATAGACACCAAAAAGAAGGGGTCACAATTTTTGTGGACATTAAAGCAAACAGGAAAGAGATCTTTCAGCTTGAAAAGGCACACTTTTCTAAAGGGAGCTTGGCTGGTTAGGTGGTTGGTGCAGAGGACGTGTGTGTGTGCGCGCACACCTGTGTGTGTATATACATGCATCTGTACATGTGCACACACACAGTGATACTAACGTACTCCTCCTGTTGCTGTAAGTCAGGGAAATTCTTACCTAATTTCTCATGCTGATAAGTAAATAACAGTGTTTCCCAGATCTGAATGTGGTGATATTTATGTGAAGGTTTAGGCTGACTTGAGAGGACAAAGTCAATGACAGCAGGATATGTGTATAGGTGGGCACACCCTGACATACAGAGTGTGGTGGGGTACTGGAGGGAAGACACGAACAGGTAGATGCTGAATTTGAAATGTTCCAACTGCTATTATGGAAAAAATGACTGGTAACTCCGAAACTTTAACTGTGAGCAATTGGTCTCACTATGCGGCTTTTGTTGTTTCTGTGCTCTGTGAAATGGGTGTTACTATTTATATGTCAAAAATATCTATCTCAATGTTACTTAACTCGGCTGTTTTACTTATTTCAGTCCCATCCTCATTTTTCCAGAAAATAATGTAATGTACTTTTCCTTGGGAATGTAAAGATAGAAATGAAAACCATACCAAGTAAAGGATCTAGAAGCTATCTACACACATCCAGCTTCCTAAAGCGTTAGCCAAAACACCCATACTGGTACAAGAGCTTCATACATCTGACTAGCTAATTGGTTTGCTAACTAATTTTTCTTCAGGGTGAAAAAGAAAAATCATCATAGCATTTACTGATATCAAAGTAACTGATTAAAAAATATTTTCCATATTAAAGTTGACATTTAATTAGCTTAGCTCTGGTGAGCCTGCACTGCCTGAAAAAGAAATCCCTCAAAAGGCTGGATAAAGCCTCTTTATTAATGCTTTTCTGTGATTACATAATACATATCTGCAACCATCCTATATTACTTGACTAGCAATTATATTATGTTAAAATGACACTTCTTGAGATGACAGTAAAACTGTCATGTAAAAGTGCCAGTGTAACTGCTCCAATAAGTCAAATAATGTATTTAGCTTTTAAAAAAAATGTTCAGCCTTATCCATATTTTATTAAACCAGGAAGACACAGTGCCAGCTATGAAGGCTGTAACTTTGCGTGAATCCTCTGGAGTAGATTATCAAGCAGATATCAAAGCACACGGCAGAAAAAGAGCTGAGGGTGGAGATGTTTGCCTGCAGTGCAAAGCCTGCAGGTTTGCTCGCGGGACGGTGCCAGGACAGCAGAGAAGTTGCGTGGAGAGCTGCGCTGCCTACAGCATCTGCTCCGACAGGGCGTTGTGGTGAGATGTCGCACTCACAGTGTCCTCAGGAAGGTGCTGCAGCTCAGGAATTAGCTGGGCAGAGTGACAGGGAAGGCACTCGCTGTTATCTGAAGAATGATCCGTAACTATTGTAGGCATTTTGTAGTGATTCCAGTAAAAACCATAGGCACCGAATAAAATCAGCAGGATTAACTTTATTGTTCTGTTTCAAATGCCTCCTAGGAACAGCACCTTTGACACTCTGAGGCGCTTCGTGAATTCTAGCTCATTTCCACACACACGTTCTGCAAGTCCTCCTGATCAGCGGGAAGCAGGCACATGCACGCTGCCTTCTTTGCATGAAGGAGTCAGTATAACTTTTAATGAATCTAGTAATGCATTTACTTTTCCCAAGTAACAAGGGATAGGATGCAAGGAAACAGCCTCAAATTGTGCCAGGGGAGGTTTGGATTGGATATTAGGAAAAAATTCTTCACTGAAATGGTTATCAATCACAGGAACAGGCTGCCCAGGGAATTGGTGGAGTCACCAACCCTGGAGATATTTAAAAGACATGGAGATGTGGTACTAAGTGGTGGACTTTGAGGTGCTAGGTTAATGGTTAGACTCAGTGGAAAAAAGGTAACAGATTAAATAGCCAGAAAACTGATGGTCAGGGAAATCTGGAAAGATCGGTCCTAGAAGAACAAACTTTGTCAGACTTTGCTGGAAAGTAGGAAAACATCCTACATTCACATGCTCTGCGGTGTTTGCCTCCAACAGATGCCAGAAGACAAAGAATATTTCGTGTGGGTGGACAGGGAGCTTGGATAAGCAAGGACCCATCAAGTCCATACTACGTGCACCCTTGAGCTGCCATTCAAAGACCTGTATCGCAGGTCGGTGCAGACCAGGGCTTTCTCTCCATATGCAGTAACTTGTAGGTCTCGCCACACTCAAATGCAGGAACCTTATTTTCAGGACAGGCAGGAGACACTTGAAATACAGAAGTCTGGGTCATTGCTTGCTGCTGACTCAACCTTTCCTCCTCCCCAACAGCAACTTTCGTCTCCTTCTCAGTTTCTCAGTTTCAGATGCAGGAAGGCATCTGGACATCAGGGACAAGAAGTGTGCCTTGCCGTCAGTTTTCCTGAGAGCCCGCTTGCCTCCACTGACACAGAGCAGCTCCTTTGCCCTTGGCTCAGTTTTTAAAGGGCATCTTTGTACATTTACTCCAACATCGGACAATTTCACACACCACAGAACCTACCAGGAGACAACTGCAGTTGCTTTACAGTTAACTTCTTTTTTCCATATAAGTTTTTAAAAGTTGTTTCACATTTTTTCTGTGAAAAAAAAACCCCACAACACCCGACCACAGCATATCTAATAGCAAAATAGCTGGAAAAGGTAAAAACAATACCAAAATACAGATTACTTGCACACCAAGGTAAGAGGGATTTTTTTGTCCCTTTATAGGGAAACAAGACTTCTGAGATCAGAACAAGGCTGTAAATCCAAAATACAGAACAGTAAGGCAGTCTGGAAAAATGTAAACTAGCCAGAGAGAAAAAAATGCTATCAACATGCAGGAAGTAACCTTCACACTTTTTGGTAAGAGCTGAAAACATTTTTGGTAACCTTTGTAAGGTTACTGTCAGTTCTCCCTGGTCAGTGCTCCAGTGCCCCGGTACAGGTATGGGTTTTACCCCAAATAACCTTCTATGGAAAAAAGAACCTCTGAAAAAACTGGGGAAAATTTTAAGGTAGTTCCTATATTTTCCCACTAATAGCACGGATTTTATTCTACACAGCCAGGGACAGTCAGACTTTTTGCTACTGGATCACACAAGTTTACTTTGAATTTTTCATCTGTGGTTCTTTTGCTTCTAACTATGTGACAGTCGTCCCAAATATTGGGGATGGAGGCGGGAAACCATTAGTGTTAGTTAAAAATGGATCCTGTGGAGCTTCTCAGCCTGTATCTATAGAGCTTCATCTCTATACATGTTCTGTCTCTAGAGAGGAAGAAGGCTGTTAGTATTATGTCATACAGTAAATTACAGTAAATTTTAGTGATTTTCATCCAAAAAAAGTTTAAAAATTTCTGAGCCAATAAAAAAAGGAAAGGGTTATACCCTTTTTACAGGTAAGAGTGACAGAAGTCATCTATCGGGACTTGTGCAAGGCATTTGACACTGTACTGCATGACATCTTTGTCTCTAAATTGGAGAGGCTTGGACTCAACAGATGGACCACTCGGTGGATAAGGAGCTGGCTGGCTGGCCGCACTCAAACAGTTGTGTCCAAGTGGACATCAGTGACGAGTGGCGTTCCTCAGGGTCGGTACTGGGACCGGCACTGTTTAACACCTTTCTTGGGGACATGGACAGTGGGATCAAGTGCACCCTCAGCAGTTTGCCAGCGACACCAAGCTGTGTGGTGGGTGACACGCTGGAGGGAAGGGATGCCATGCAGAGGGACCTTGACAGGCTGGAGAGGTGGGACCATGCAAACTGCATGAAGTTCAACAAGGCCAAGGGCAAGGTCCTGCATGTGGGTCAGTGCAATCCCAGGCACAACTACAGACTGGGCAGAGAATGGATGGAGAGCAGCCCTGAGGAGAAGGACTTGGGGGTGCTCGAGGACAAGAAGCTGAACATGAGCCAGCAATGTGCCAGAAAGCCACCCGTGTCCTGGGCTGCATCAAAAACAGTGTGGNGGAGCTGCTGGAGCGAGGCCAGAGGAGGCCCCGGAGATGCTGCGAGGGCTGGAGCCCCTCTGCTCTGGAGCCAGGCTGAGGGAGCTGGGCTTGTCCAGCCTGGAGCAGAGAAGGCTGCGGGGAGCCCTTGGAGCCCCTGGCAGTGCCTGCAGGGGCTGCAGGAAAGCTGGAGAGGGGCTGGTTGCAGGGCAGGGGGGGCCAGGCCAAGGGGAAGGGCCTGAAGCTGCAGGAGGGGAGCTGGAGCTGAGCTGGGAGGCAGCAATCCTTCCCTGGGAGGGTGCTGAGGCCCTGGCACAGGGTGCCCCGAGAAGCTGTGGCTGCCCCTGGCTCCCTGGCAGTGCCCAAGGCCAGGTTGGATGGGGCTTTGGGCAGCCGGGGCTGGGGGGGGTTATCTCTGCCCATGGCAGGAGCTGGGAACTAGATGATCTTTGAGGTCCCTTCCCATCCAAACCATTCTATGATTCCATGAGTCTATGATTTTCCTAATTTATTGCACAATTTGGAATCTTTAAAGTTGTTTTCCAAACAACTAAATTCCCTTTCCACCATTAAATTTAACATTCTTCTGAATGGTTTCCATATATCAATATTGCCAACATCTGTGGTGTAGAGAATGTTAAGGAATTAATAGCATATGAAAGTTTGTCACTTGTGATGCTGCAAATGTGAAGCTATGCCACTGAAATTGCATTTTAAGCAGTTTGAGATTAATGCCATTTGTCATAAATGTCCCGCCTTCTAAATGTTAAGTAAAATGTGTTTTCCAGGCTTGCAAAGAGAGAAGGCTGGGAATAAAGACTGTTTTACTAGGCTATTGCTAACTAGATTATGCAGTAGGATTGCCTTTACCTTTCCTTTAAAGTTAAAATACTTCTGAGTATACCAGATTTCTGTAGATGGTTCTTAATTAAAAAATACCTACACAGAGTGTGCATAAAATACAATATATTATACAGAGTATATATTTTATGTAAATGTAAGAAAAATAGATAACAGAATATTACATAAATACATAATACATTCATGAGATGTTCATTTTATGTAGACGTAAATATACATAATGTACATTTTGCTCGTTGTATATTATTAAGAAGAAATAAGAAACCCCTCATGTTCCCTTCTCTTTCTCTATCTCTTTCTGTCTTTGTCTCAATATTTCTTTCTTCCTCTAACGTTCTCATTTTACGTTATGTATAATATACCAAAATTTGAGGACAGAGATAGAAGGGAGTGTGAGGAAGATTCCTGATTTTTGTTCTTAACAGGACATAAATACATAGAATCACAGAATCATGGAATGGTTTGGGTGGGAAGGGAGCTCCCAGCCCACCCAGTGCCACCCCCTGCCATGGGCAGGGACACCCCCCACCAGCCCAGGCTGCCCAAAGCCCCATCCAACCTGGCCTTGGGCACTGCCAGGGAGCCAGGGGCAGCCGCAGCTTCTCGGGGCACCCTGTGCCAGGGCCTCAGCCCCCTCCCAGGGAAGGATTGCTGCCTCCCAGCTCAGCTCCAGCTCCCCTCCTGCAGCTTCAGGCCCTTCCCCTTGGCCTGGCCCCCCCTGCCCTGCAACCAGCCCCTCTCCAGCTTTCCTGCAGACCCCCTTTATACAGTGTAAGCTATAGAACAGAAAGTGTATGAAAGCCTCACGCTTACCAGACATTTTGCATTGTCAATACGTGTCTGAAAGCATCACAAGCTACTGAAGACAAATTGGTGCTAAATCTCTGCAGTGTAACGATGAACAGAAAATGAGACCTTGCTCACTGGAGCAGAGTGAAAATGAGTGAGCATAGTGGCTGTGACAATTTTAAAAAATTGAAGCTATAGAAATTTTATCACACAGTTTTCTGTAATTTGATTTCTGCTATTATTTTTCCAAGGAGGAAATACCCAGTTTGGTTTATTCAGTTACTTCTGTAAAAGTTTCATGACTTCCTGTTTTTGAGGGCTAAACTTACGTTTTGATGAAATGAATATTGAGTTAATGCATATTACGCAGGGACATGAGGGCAATTCTGTAATTTTACTTGGCTGAAAGAACAACCTGGTCAGCCCCAGATTAATTCCCTACATCCACAGCAGGAGTCAGCTTTTATCCCACAGTGTGGTACGACAGCTGGTAGTGTTTGGCAGGACAGTACCTTGACCCCGCTGGCAGGATCCTGCCCTGACGCGAGTGCCCACAGAGCAGTCAGCGGTCAGGATGTGCTTGGATGTGGCATGGCGGCAGCTGGGCTGGCTTTGCCTTCAGAATCCCGTCCCCGATTTTAAAGGGACATAACCTCCCCGTGCAAGGGAGTCCAGAAATGAATCAACACATTTCCTCAACTGGGGTAGATGCATTTTATGTAAGGACTTTGTGCAGTGTTTGCCAGCATGACAGTAGATGTTAAGGTGAATTCTTTTCCATGAGTGAGGCCGAATCATAACGCAGCTCTGGAGAAACTAGCATCACGCGGGGGACTGCAGGTGCTGACTGGGGCGATCATTGCAGGGAGCCAGGGTAGCTGTGGCAGGGCTACAGCTTTCCCCTCTATCAAAAAGCGAATGGTCTGCAGGGGTTTGATGCTCAGGATCCCTGCAGAGGGGCAGCAGCGGCAAAGTGCTTGTGAGGTCCTGGCTGTGCTCTCAGCTTAGAGCAGGCTGGGCAGCTGCTCAGACCAGGGCCGGTGCTGCTCCAGGAGGGGCAGAAGCATCCCTCCAAGAGAGATCCTCTCCCTAAGGCCCCAGTTCACACAACACTAGCTGCTAAGCAGCACATCCTTACAGGAGAGAAAGGCAAAGGCATCGCTGTCCCCTCCAAGCTGCTGGAGACACTGAACAGTGTTGGCGTGCTCACTTCTCAAAGTGGTGCTGAGGCACAGGAAGACCCATGCCACCCCATTTCAGGCATGGTATCTCCTTCAGGATATTTTGACTGCGTAGACTTGTCAGTATTCTTTAACTAAGTACCAAGATGTCCCCAAAAGGTGGGTCACACTCGGAGAATAAACATTTGAAATGTTAATAACTATCAGCTAAGAAGCAATTAAAAGTGAACAGGAGGAGAGGATCAGCACTACCCGTTTTTAATAACTACTGTCATACAAAGCAGTGAAAGGGATGCTTCTGCATTGATACCATCACAGGCTGTTTTTCAGAGCTTAGATATTCTAGCAGTTAATTTGAGTTAAAGGCATACTGGGCAAGGACACAGAAGTTTTCAAAAAACACATTCCAGTCATGTTTCCTAAGCAAGGCAGCTGTAACACTTGCTTTAAGCAAAGTTAGCAACCCAAATTAATTACCCAAAATTAACATCAATGTTTAGGACAAATATTATCTCATCAGCATTCAGTGTCACAGCTCCAGACTAAAAGAGGAAATTAAGTAAGGAGCTGTTAGCAGATAAGCTAAAAACTGAGAAATGGAGAGAGATACGGATTTTTCTTTCTTATATGAGTTTCTTTTCTCACCTGGAGTGGAATTCGTTCCATTACAGCTGATCCGTGCAAATCCCGTATGGGCGACACTGAATTTCATATGCTGTCTTACCAGAACGGGCAGAGGAGCAGCTGGCACATGGATAATTCTGCAGAGGCATTTCTAGTTTGGTGCATGGAGGTCTAATAATTTTGCACTGTCCGTGGTGGCTTTGAAGGTGGATCACAAGCAATATTGTCATTTCACCTCCATTTGGCACCCAAAGTGGCCTTAACAGGCAACCGGCTCCTGGTACAGAATTCTCATCCTACGACGTCCGCCAATAACACCTCCGAGCTCAGGGGAAGCCCAGCTCCATCCTTGCGTCCCGCACGTGAGTACAGCCTGAGTTCTCACAGGCGCTGGGTCTTCACTGATCTGCTCCTGCTCTTCACTCCCCCACGCTGCGCCCTTTCATAGAGCTTCTTGGTGGCAGCACAGTCACAGGACACGCTGCATCCCAGCAATAATCTGGGTTCACAGTGCTCAAACACCGCGCTCGCAGGGCCTGGACCCTCCCCAGAGAGTGTCCCAGGGCACACGAGCTCTTTAGCTGTACCCATGCTGCTACCTGGCCAGGAACCTGACCCTCTCCTCCGAGCACCTTTGCCAGTATAGGCACTCAAACACAGTTAATTTTTAATGAATTGCTGTATAAAATTTTTCACAGGAGAAAATCTGACATTATCATGCAAACAATGTATTCGGTTTGTGGGGTTTTTTTCCCCCCAGGAGGCTGGAAAGTACAACTAAATATTTGTGTAATGACCTAAAACAGAATGATACGATGATTTGTAACACAATAAACTATAGATAAAGACAAGTGAATAATGATTCAAATTATGGATCTGTTATTTTTAAATGAGCTGTTATTCTGCTATATAGTCCCACACTGCTACAGGAAATTAGTTCTTGGCCATCTTTATCTCATGAGCTATCTTTTCATGTGAAATTAAATTTTAAATTAATTGTACAGAAGGCTAAAATTGGGAGACAAATTTTAAAAAAACATGTCTGGTGACTTTATATCTCTCTTTTCTGTGTGGTTGTCTGCTGACAGGGTGGAATTTTTGGACTTTTTTTCTTGTTTGCTGTGTCTAAATAAAGATTTCTTGCATGTAGCCCTCAAAAGCGTTTGCTGCATCTTATCCTTGGTTGCAAGACAACTGCAATTTCATCGCATGGTTAGTCACCCTAAGACATATAGCGCTGCTTTTCTTTTCCTCTTGGAAATTTTATGAAATATGCATCTTGGTCCACCCATTATGAATTGAGTTTTAGGATCTAAAGAATTTGACCTTTAAACACGAAAACTGCTTTCCACAAACACCACTTTGAAAACCTGGGTACTGATTTCTCTAGAGCTGTTGAAATTCATTGAGGTAACTGGCTTAGGGTTATTTACCAGAGTTCCTGCGAGAAAAAGATGCTCAGGCTTGGGACCTGAGCCCCACTGCGCTGTGTGCTCCCTGCACACAGGGTAGAGAAGGCAGGCACTCTGCGCTGCCCTTCTCTCAGCTGGCAAGTGAGAGACAACCAGGAGTAAAGCCAGCCAGGAGACAGGCGACAAAACAGTGGGACAAACCACACCAGTGTGATACAGGGAAGCAAAAGGCAGACGGGTTCAGAAAGGGAGTAGCCATGGAAGAAAGCTTTATTAAATTCATTAAATCTAGTGTTTCAGCTTCAGTTCAGGAAATACCTCCAGGGCACTGGAGCCACAGCAAAAGCCAAGGAAACCTCCATCGTGGTGGGGTTGAAGGATGGCGCTGGATGCTCAGCCCCAGCACACAGCCCTGCTGGTATGGCCTCCCACAAAGCTCCTGCAGGCTCTTCACGACAGGTCGTCCTGTGCTCAGGAGGGCATCGAGCTCCTCCACATGGTGGCAGCCAGCATCCCACCCCACGCTCCCTGCTGTACGCCGTGGCAGCATGGTTGCAGAGCACACAGGCTGTCAACAGCATGCATGAGGATCACTTAGGCTGGGTGTTGAAGCAAAAAAAAACAAACAAACCAAAGTGACAGGACAAGGGGTAATGGGTATAAACTAAAAGAGGAGGGATTTAGATTGGACGTGAGGCAGCAATCCTTCCCTGGGAGGGTGCTGAGGCCCTGGCACAGGGTGCCCCGAGAAGCTGTGGCTGCCCCTGGCTCCCTGGCAGTGCCCAAGGCCAGGTTGGATGGGGCTTTGGGCAGCCTGGGCTGAGGGGGGGGTGTCCCTGCCCACGGCAGGGGTGTGGGACTAGATGGGCTCTGAGGTCCCTTCCGAACCAAACCAGTCTGTGATTCTATGAAAAATGCCTCTGCCTGTGCACACCAGTTCATACTCCTTTACTTCTACTGGCCTATGCCTGTGCCAGTGCCTTTGCCTTTATTGGCTTGCACAGAAGAAAACACAACCCAGGACTTTCCCACTGGCGGACACCTTGTGCGTACCACACCGAATACTGCTTCAGCTGTGATTTCACCCACAGACTGTCATGCAATGTCTGCACAGCAAAATGCTCATTGGAAACAGGGTAAACAAAGGTTTGCTGTGGCTTTTCATTCTAAAAGTCAAGACACAAACCAGCTCCATTTGCTTTCACAGAGAGTTTCTTCCTACAGTGCACTGGATGAAAGTTTAACCACTTCCAACTTCTAACTCTTCCCTAAAAACCAAACTGCTTAGCCAAAACAATTGCACTAAAACATAAACTAACAGTTACACTCCCTCCAGAAGCCATTAAACATGACATGTTAAGTAATTTGCATATCGCTGATTGTTTAGTAAATAATCTGTCTTCTGAGAGGACAGTAATTAATCTTTTACATCAAATCTGTTGATTAGTCTTTCTGGGAATAATGCTAGATGATACAAGCAGGTGTGAGTCGATATCACTTTCTTTGAAATTTAGAATTAAACATGGCAATGAACAAAATTTTAAACACATTTTTTAAGCCTTGGAAGCATCATATGGTTTAGTAAAAGATTAATTCTTTTTTTTAACCTCAAAATTAAAGTACTTGGTGTTCTTTCTATTATGCAGAATTTAAAAAAAAAAAAAAGAATTAAAATCAAGAGTGTGATTTGCCTACAGCTTGTTGCATTTTGTGAATGATTTTAACACTGAAAATGTAAAAGGAGATGTACACTTATATGTACGTTACTGCCTATACAGGGATTAAACATTATTTTGGGGGGTTGGTTTGGGTTTTTTTTTTGTTACTATTGCCAGCATGGCTCAAAGCTA
Source organism: Psophia crepitans (assembly GCA_013399095.1). Classification (NCBI taxonomy): domain Eukaryota; kingdom Metazoa; phylum Chordata; class Aves; order Gruiformes; family Psophiidae; genus Psophia; species Psophia crepitans. Next base: position 5,381 of record VWZZ01004215.1, on the reverse strand, counting down.
GGTGAGACCTCCCTGTGCAGCAGGGCTGGTGGACAGTGCCCCCACACATGGGGATGTCAGCATCCCTGCCCTGCTCTCTCCTGCACCCATCAATGGCATCACAGCACCGGTGGTCCTGAATGTGGAATTTCCCACGGGAACGTAATTCAGAAGAAGTGTAAACCTAAAAACCGCCCTTTAGCCCAGGCTGAGACCCAGGTTGGTCTGATGACAGGTAGGTCATTTGAGCTGTCGTTATCAGAACAGGCAGCTGAGGAGATAGCCCATTCATCTCCCAGAGGGCACATCTGGACTGCTGACATCCCACTCACCGCTGCAGGGCCAGCCCCCACCACTCACATCCCCCCAGGGACCAGCAGCACCCCAAATACAGCGGTACAGGCTTTGCTTAGCTCTGCCCTGAAGCGGCCGGCATGGCCCCGCCGTGGCGGCACAGCACCAGCTCAGCTCTGTCTGTGCTGTGCAGCAGTGCAGTTTCCTCACTACCTTTACTTGTGTGACACAAGAATGTAAAAGCAAAAAATTCCACAAACAGGACACTGTTGGACCTAGAATCAATTACAGTATTTGCCAAATCTAACACTTTGCCTTGTCAGAGTGTTTGTCCCTCTCTTTCCCTGGGTCAGTTATTTTCAGTCACAAGCTGTCAAAGGAGACAATAAGGTAGGTTATCCTTCTCATTCACTCATTTCAGTCATGCAGGATGTACCTGTCTCACCTGCAATATACTGGTTTTATTGTGACATTGTGAGAGCTCTCCCTTGCTTTAGGGGGTTCCTGAATTCCTCTGAAATCGCTGGAGTTGTGCCTGGTACGGATGGAGAGGACCTCCCGTGGCACCCCCGCCGCACGAGCCGCCCTTCTGCAGCCACAGTGCTTGGATCCGTGCGCTGTCCTAGTGGGGCTGCGAGGTTTTTCACGTAAGAACTGAAGATAAGCAAACATTTCATTGTTTAATAAAGTACCAGGAGAAGAGCTCGACAACCTTCTTTTATGGCATTTGGTTAAGCAGCTACTGATTTCCACCACGCGCCTGTTTGCCCCGGCTTCCCAGACACAAAGTGCAGGGTAGCTCTGGGACCCTGCAGAGAGAGAGATATGACAAAAATACCAGCTACTGTAACCCAAAGTCTTCAGGCAGCTAGAAAAGTCCTTAAGGTACCATAGAAAGATTACTATTTATAAAGAAATAGCTGACAGTCTGGGATGCTTGTTGTGATTTTCCATCATTTTCTTCAGAAAGATTTTCCATAATTTCCTTCACTGCATTTTCTTCATCTAATTTATAACCGAGCAAAATACAGTAGAGTAGTGAGAAATAAAACCAAATCTTAACCCCCCTCCCCCCAGCCCTCCCTTCCCTTCACCGCCAGTTCTCTCCCTGCCCCCCCAGCGGCACAGGGGACGGGGATGGGGGTTACGGTCAGTCCATCCCACGGGGTCTCTGCCACCCCGTCCCCCTCAGGGCAGGACCCCTCACACTCTGCCCTGCTCCAGCCTGGGGTCCCCCTCATGGCAGACAGTCCCCCCCCCACTGCTCCAGCGGGAGTCCTTCCCAGGGGTGCAGCCCTTCCCCAGCTGCTCCCATGGGTCCCTCCTCGAGGTGCAGCCCTTCAGGAGCAGCCTGCTCCAGCGGGGGTCCCCCACGGGGTCACCAGTCCTGCAGCAACCCTGCTGCGCCTGGGGCTCCTCTCCCCACGGGGCCACAGGTCCTGCCAGGAGCCTGCTCCAGCACGGGCTGCCCACGGGGTCCCAGCCTCCTTCAGGGGTCTGCCCCTGCTGCGGCGTGGGGTCCTGCACGGGCTGCAGGGGAACCTCTGCTCCAGCACCTGGAGCATCTCCTGCCCCTTCTTCTGCACTGCCCTGGGTGTCTGCGGAGTTTCTCACATCTTCTCACTCCTCTCTCTGGCTGCAAATGCTGCCGCTATCTTTTTTCTTTTTCTTCTTCTCCCCGGGGCCCGGGTCAGGGACATTACCAGAAAGCTACCTGATCTGGTTTGCCCCTCTGATTATTGTCCCCTGCTGATAGTTCAGGCTGGCAGGGATGAATTCACTGAGAGAAGCCTGAAGACAGCCAGCTGTAGAGACCACCAGGAGTGAGTGTCGGCAAGGTGCCTGAGCCAGGCCTGGCCCAGCTCAGCCCTGCTGGAGGCAGCAGCATGGTCAGCCAAAGGCAGGCTGGCCCAGCTCCGCCAGTGCCACAGGGCTCAGGCTCTGTGCCCAGCCACGTGGATGGCTCCTGAGGGCAGGACAGAGGGCGCGCACACAGCCACAGGCGTGCCCCGGCCATGGGGCTCCCATGGGGTGCCGCAGACTTCTGCAGGTCTTTCAGTGGTGGCATCCAGCAGACGACACAGCTGAGCTTTGCTGTGTGCAGCAGGCTGAGGGCATGCCCGATGATCTCAGGCTGACTTGCTGCACGCTGCCCTCTGCCAGGCTGCGATGTGACTGTGTGTGATGGCCTGCCCTGGAGGTATTTCTGTAGCCCTGCTTTAATGCTTTTGGCTGTCACAGTCCATTGACAGCCTCACCTTGTGCTGCACAAGGAAGGTCCTGCACACTGAGGGTTACCATTGGTGTGAGTGTACAGTCTGCTTCTCCTCTACCTTGGCCATATAAAGAGGATTATATCATGAAGTTGTGTGCAATGAGATTAATCTGATTCAAGATGCTTGTTCCAGTCCCCTGGGGGACAACAGAACAGGAGTGATGTGAGAAATCCTATCTGAACCATGAACACAGAAGAAAAGGAAAAAAAAAATGCTGCATCTGTACAAAATACAGGTAAGACACCGTACAACCAGATAGTCTTCCTGTATAGGAATTCAACTATGTGAACAGTCCTCAATCTCTCTGAGAAATCTTTCAACAGAAACAGACACTGTCTTCAGCATGAAGGGGCAGTCAGAGCAAAGAAAATGAGCTGCCTTCCCATATTTCTGAGCTAACTCCTCCCTTACCTGTGGTAAAGGTAGGCAAGTCCCAGTGGTTCAGCCCTGAGGCTGCAAAGTTTAGGACTGACTCTGCTGCTACAAGGCCACGAGGTGTCTCAGATTAAAAACTGAAAAATATCCTCTCATTTTGGAAGGGGACGAATTTCTTCCAGACCACCTGACAAGTCCTGCTGCTCTGCATGCTTCAGTCCATGAACCAACCCAGAGGCTTGGCTCAAGTCAGCTCAAGTGGGTCTTTAAAGATATACATCAACAAAAAGATCAAGTTAAACATAAAGCAGGAGCAGAGTTTACTGAGTGATTAAACACTTGACAATGGTGATATCTAAATTGTCACTTTCTGGTCTCAGATTCACAGATTGGTAGGGATTGGAAGGGACCTCTAAAGGTCATCTATTCAACCCCCACCTCCTGCCCCGCTAGAGCAGGGTCAACCCCAGCAGGGTGCACAGGGTGGCGTCCAGGCAGGGCTGGGATCTCTCCAGAGAAGGAGACCCCACACCCTCTCTGGGCAGCCTGGCCCAGGGCTCCAGCACCCGCAGAGGGAAGAAGTTTTTCCTCATGCTCAGGTGGAACTTTCCGTGTCCCAGTTTGTGCCTGTTGCCCCTCGTCGTGTCCTTGGGCACCACTGAGAAGAGTCTGGCCCCTTCCTCTGGACACACCTCTGGAGATACTGATCAGCATTGATTAGATCCCCTCTCAGGCTTCTCTTCCCCAGGCTGAACAGCCCCAGCTCTCTCGGCCTTTCCTCAGACGACAGATGCTCCAGCCCCTTCATCATCTTGGTAGCCCTCCGCTGGACTCTCTCCAGTAGTTCCTGTCTTTCTTCAACTGAGCTTGGTGTCCACCAGGACTGCCAGGTCCTTATCCTCAGCACTGCTTCCCAGGAGGTCAACCCCTAGCCTGTACTGGTGCCTGGTGTTCTGAGCTGCTTCCTATTTCCATGGGGAGACATCGGCCGTACATCATTTGCCTAGTACAGCACCTGCCTCAGGAACTGCCTATGATGACATGTGGAAGTTGAAATCAAGAGAATTTTTTTGGTTGACTTTGTTAGAAGAAAGAGAAAGACTCAAAAAACTGGTTAAAACACCTGCAATATCTTCTACTGAAAGCAGAATTACATGCAGCGGTTTTAAAACAAAATCTCTGCATAAATATTTCTTTCCCACATAACTCATCTTTAGGGGTTATGGAAACGGGTATATAGAAAACAGTGTTCTTACTAGGTTTTCTCTTTTTTAGCTGAGAAGACAATATTTCTGCATGGCGTCAGAACAAGTTTGCCAGGTGTTTCTCCATTGCTACCAAGATATGAATGGTTACGTTCTGGATAAGTGGCAGTCAGGGGAAATTTTGGTGCTGATCTTTTCAATACTCCAGAGTTTCCTCCTGAACGAGGCTGTGGAGGCTCAGAGGTCTTGCACGGAGTGTCGCTGTCTGGCTACTGGAATACAAACATTAAAGGATGTCTCAAGGATGCCAACATTGTCTTCCTAAATTCCAACCCTGTTGCATATTTAAACTTTGGCAATTAGTATAACGAATCAAAGTAATCTTAATTTGAAGTATTCAAAGTTACCTCATTAGATTTATTATTCATTTCTTCATCTTCTCATCTCAATTACATTTCCATTTCAAATTATTTATCCCAGTTAATTTTAATCAATTTTATATTTTGCTACCAACAACTATGATCTTGATGGGCGGCTAGAGCACTTGAAGGTCACTGCAGCAGGCAAGTGACCCTGTGGCAAACGATCGCCCAGTGCATGGCCTGCACAAGGGAAGATACCTGTGGAAATGTGCAAACTTCTCCTGTGAACTATCAGAAGAAGTGGACTATTTTTATCGTTGTACTTTCCTCATCTTCCCGGGTTTGAAACAGTTGAATCAGTTAGTGAAGGCAGAAGGGCAACAGTAATAATGAAGACAGCATCTTCTTTAGCTCTGCAAAGCTCAATGCGTGAAGCAGTTCACCCAGCTTGCACAGTTGCAGCTGGCATTGTTAGTTCCTTCTCTATGACCCTTTTTATACTGCAGAAAACAGATCCCTGAGTGCCAGTCAGAGCTGATCCTGTCTATTTCGTGACCAAGACTGGGCCAACAGGACAACCACCCTGCATCAGGACAACAGTTGTTCTAAGGCATGTGGTTTTGTTTTCTGTAGCACAAGAGGCTCTGAGGAAATCCACCTGCATATTGTATTCAAAATAATAATCCACTGGGGCTATTCTGCCTAGGGAAGAACTGTCTGTGAAGGGGAGGAGATTGCAAGAGAGAGCAAAGCCTGCTGATTTGAGGACCAGCCACTACGGCAGAATCCATGTGAATTGCAGGTGATTTCTAGTGTCTCCTGCTGCACCTCACTTGGAGTTTTCCCTTATGTCACTTACCATCCCCTGGCTCTGGGGAGACCTTGTTGCA
>VWZZ01004214.1:113601-127437 GCA_013399095.1 Psophia crepitans | reverse complement strand
TGGATGTTCCCACAGCAAACTGGTCCCCAACACCCCGGCGTGCCCGAGACGCCTCGCACGGCCGTTTAACTTAAACCTACATCTGCAATTATACACCAATTACAATTCTTAATTGCTATTCTTCCCCAACACAGGATTAGCTTTCCTTGACCAAAGCGTTTGTTTTAAATAAAATGCCAAGACAACATTTGAACTTCTAAAAGAGCCGGCCAGATCACAGACTACTGCTTTCTTTGTAAAAACCTCTGGCTTTTGTTGAAGCAACGCTCCGGAGTGGAGGTCACTCGCTGTTCAGGTGAAACAGGTGTAAGGAACAACAACGTAACGCCACCTGGTTCAGCAACGCCAGCTGCCACAGCAGACAGGCTTACCGCAGGGAGCGTCTCCACCCCTGCAGAAAGACAGGCTGGAATGATTGAACAGGGAACAGCACAAAGGACCAACGACCTTGCTGCCTGTTTTAGCGGCTCAGCTAGCCGCAATAATCTCTTCGGATTCTAACGCAGTAGGAGGGATAGTTTCGTCCCTCCTGAGCGACGTGAGTATCAGCAGCAGTTCTGTGAAAATTCTGCAGTACCCAAAAAAAGCAAGTCTTTGCCCATCACCTGCAGGAAAAGCACCAAGTAGCATAATACACAACAGCTAACAACAGAAAAGCCTTAATTTCCCCCCTTTTAAGCTTCTTTTAATGTCAACTAAAACACACTCATCTTTCCAGAAATATTGGCAGCTAAGGGTGAACATTCAAAGTGGTTCCAGTAGCGTGAACATACGCAGTATTTCCTTCTGTCCATCAAGAGTTTAGCTTTTATTTTGGGTAACATGCACACACACTACTCTCACTCTCTCAGAAACACTTCCTCTCTGTTCTGTACACGTCTACAGAGAAATGGATCACAGCTTGGGAGGCTGGCGTCATGCAAAGCAGTGCCAGTGCTCATCTCAAACACACACACACACCCCTCCACTTTCTGAAGCACCCAAGCCCCGTGTCCCTCAACCTCTCTTCTCACAGAACAGGTCACTGGCCCAGAAACACTGGGAAAACAGCTGGTGGTAAAAAGGACAAGGGTGTCGGGCATGGAAGCAACAGGCTCCTTTCCAGTGGTCTTCCTTCACAACAGCCTAGAGCCTCTGCACCCATCTTTGTCCCACATAAGGAATTTCTGGCCTGTGAAGATGAGCATGTGCTCTCATTCCTGTTATTAAAGCAAACTTTAAAGTGAAGCAAAATCCTTTAAGATTACTGCTGTCACTTTGGACAGTTACACAGTCAACATAGTTAAATCCTCTTTTAACACAAGCAGCTCAAAAGAGCTTATGTTAAAACAAAATTTACAAAACCAGCCTACTAATAGCAGGCTCTTCTGTGTTTCCAAGCCCAAGCACCAGAAAAGTACAATACACATTTTTCTAAAGGGATTATTTTAATGAATTGATTGTTAGAAGATGTATCCATCTTGCCACTCTGTAGCCCAAAGGTTAAATGCACTAAAGGGAGGAGAGGCACACTTAGATTCTCAGTTGAAGACTCCTCACTGCAGAAAACAATTCCCACAGTAGACTAACCAGTTCCTGCATTAGTATTGAAAAAATATTGAAGAAAATATTTCAGTAAAGATTTCTACTTAGTAACAATATATAGTTCTATTGCTCCAGAAAAAAGACCAGAGTAAGTGTTGCTGATATTTGAAACAGTCACAGGACAGACGTTTCACTTTAACATGTAGTTTTACAGCTGCAGCACAAAAATCTATTACTTCACTCTCACTTCATGGCCAATGAAGTACACTTTATGTACTCCTGGCAGCTTTGAAAAAGCTATCTAAAATATTAAGGAGACTTGGATCTCCATTTTACTCATTTTTAGGGGAAAAAAAACAGGTTTTGCTAACTGAAAAATGTAATCCATTAAAAATAGTTTACAAAATTTGAAGACTGACTGACTTTACCAAAGTAAAGTAGGAAAAAGGGCTAACTAGCAACCAGTCGAAGAATTTGGTTCCTTAAGTATGTGCATAGCTGGTTCATCAAGTCTCTGTTCTGTCCTTCAACCCAGTGCATTTCTACTAATACATCATTTCCTTCTTTCTTCACATTCATTAAACACTTAAAAAGAAAACATCTTTTAGTTTCTTTGGGACTTTGCTCTTTTTCAACTGCCAGATTGCTAGCTTCCTCTGAAGGGCAAGGTTCCTCCCGCGCATTACTGGAACCTTTGCCAAGTGATGTTTCTGGCTGCTTTGCTTCTGTCTCCTCCTCCTCCATGTGCTCACTGGGTTCTTCTTTGGCAGCAGATTCTTCCCTTAGCTTGTCACCTGCGGTCAGCTGGACATCCTCATCAGGTGCCATAAACCCCACTTCAGAGTCTTCAGTCCTGGAGTTTTCACAGTCCGAATTGTTGCTCACACTCTTCTGGCTGGGTTTTCCCTCTTCCATTGCTTGCAGAGTACCTTCAGAAGCTCGAGGAAGTTCTCGTAATTGCCTTACTCTCTCTCGTTTCTTTCTCCTCAAATGAATCCAGGAGTTTTCAATGGCAGTCACAAACAAGCTAACTTCATCTTTTCCACCAGGAACACGTTTATGCTGAACCTATCGCAGAAAACAGCAGAACTTCATACTATCCTCTCACAGTTACGCTTTCAAGTAGGATGTTGTTTTAACATATAATACTTAATACTGTACCTTCAGATCACCAAGAATCTTCTCTACCCAGGCTCTAACCACAGCAATAGCTTCTACAGCGTCCCAGCCCATAGCTGCAGCTTTGACAGATAACTCTTTGACTGTAGAAGCCAAGACCATGAATGTAATTGGCTTTCGGGGTTTCTCTAATTTTCTTCTTTTAGAGGGAGGTGACTACAAGAACAAAGAAAATTACAGTGCTATGCAGTATTAATCATATCATCATAGAATGGTTTGGGCTGGAAGGGACCTCAAAGCCCATCTAGTTCCAACCTCCCCTGCCATGGGCAGGGACACCCTCCACTAGAGCAGATTGCCCAAAGGCCCATCCAGCCTGGCCTTGAACACTGTCAGAGAAGCTGTGGAGGCCCCACCACTGGGCAATCTGCTCCAGTACTTCACCACCCTCACAATAAAGAATTTCTTCCTAACATCTAATCTAAATCTACCTTCTTTTAGTTTAAACCTACTACCTCCTGTCCTATCACTACACTCCCTGATAAAGAGCCCCTCTCCAGCTTTTCCTGCAGGCCCCTTTTAGGTATCGCAAGGCCGCAATTAGGTCTCCCCGGAGCCTTTTCTTCTCCAGACTGAAATTAGCGGATGACTTTTGTACTCAGGAGAGAAGGGGACTAAGAGTATAATGTAAGACACTAAATAGTCATCGGCACAGCCTGTGTTTCACTTCACTCCAAACAGTTTTAGATTAAAAACAACTAACAGGATCACGCACTTTGGACAGAGGGAGATATCTTTAGACTTTTGGCAACAAGCTTAATTGGTTCCTTCAAACTATTAGCTCTCTATGAGCTGAGAAAATGCAGCTGCTCTTGGGAATAGAGGTCAAGTGCTAACATCCACATTTTGATCCAACTTCACTGAAGGTTTAGCTACATCTTCTACAAGGTTGGTTATTGTCTATACCTATCTTACAGTATATGTACATCTGGATCCAAAAAAGCAACTGGCTCACATTAAATAAGGTGAGCAAGCTCCACTTACATTCACATCTGCAAGTCTGAGCTAGCCATGTTCAGATCTGTTTGGTAACTTAATTTATTGCATAGATTCTAACTAAGTTCTCAGAGGAAAGCTTGAAGTTCAAATCTAGCCCCAAACTTAGCATGTTTTAGACTAATACACTGTTATTTGAAATATGCTAGAAGCAACCCTTACCTGCACTGAAACCCACAGGAAGTTCCTGCACAGGCTTCTTTTTTCCTCCCTAAACACAGGTCATCTATCAGTCACAGGTAACAACTGCCAACAGACTGGCAGCCAGTTAAGAAATCCCACTGCACAGTCCAGCTCATCCCACATTCCAGTCTGAAGGAGAACAGTTTGTTTCACAGCAGTTACAGCCCGTTAGGCCCTTCCTCAAGTAGGAGGCACAGACAATCACAAGCAAACCAAAATTAAACTACTTACAGGTACTTGTACATCATCATAGAAACTCCATGCCAGTGCCCATCTCATGGTGCGTCCTTGACAGAATTCAGTATGAGTAACTTTAGGAACCTACCCAAAGAAACAATATAACACTTGATTTCATATTAATAAACAACGTTTTACTGCACACGTTTTCAATTTAAAAAAAAAATTACAAAGTTAATAGAGTTATTTTCTCATGATAGAAATGGAGATTATTTCTGATATGGCTCATGGATGTCAGCGTCACTTGAAGCTGGTCTGTGCCAAGCCTGATACCCATGCCGAAGATTTCCCATCTCTGCCTTGCCATGTCTATGCCTTTTCAGAGCTTCAAGTTCAGCAACATCCAATATGACCCTTTTCGTGCAGCGATGCACACATCTGCATTCTGATTCTGCAAAAACCACATCCTTTTTCCTTGTTCAGAACCTGCTCCTGTTCCGCATTTGAATATTGAACCCATTGCAGTAGCAAAGGAACAGAGACCAAAGGCAACAAAGGGCAGGGAAGCCAAGTCACTCACCTGTCTGCAGATAGCAGAAACCTGCCCAGAAATACTTCTCTATCTTTGCACCAAAAAATCAAGTCTGAACTTACACCACCTTTAAATACAAAGTTCAGTTCCAATGCCAGTGGTTAACTAGGCTTTCCACAAATGGGTGTTGTCGGGCACTTATGTATGGTCCAGAGAATGTGCTAAATACTAGCAAGGCTAAATATCAACCAATCGACCATTCCACCTCACTGAATTATCAGCTCCAGAGCATAAATCCCAGGTCTGCACAGAAAGGAAAAAATTTCCTTACTTTTGAGAAATGCCTTCAAAAAGAGAAAGGAAAAGGTTTCTCTACCCTAGAGCTTTTCTTGCCTTTGGATTCCTAATTCTATCAAAATTTCCAGTAAGTACAGCAAACGTCAAGACAGTTTGAACAATGAGTGGATGTTTTGGAACATTTATGCTACATCCTAACCTGAACCAAAACACAGCCTGTGCTCAGTTACAATAAACATATTCCCAGCTCTATTACAACGAAGATTACACCTGAACAAAACAAAATCGGTAATTTCAAGAAAAATACAAAAGGAAAACTCAGTTTTTCTAATGCAAGGTTCACAAGGATTTCTCTCACCTCACTAAGACTGGTGTGCAACAGTTCAAGGATAGGGAATAAAGCCAGATACTTAGAATTTGGTGTCTAGCTCAGCATCTGCTTTTGGCAGATTCCCTACAGCCTGTAGCTCATCTTTCTGGGAATTGATTTCACCATGTATTCTCTTTCCTTCACCACACACAAGGACAGGTCTCTCAGTCACTTTCTTTGTATGGAAATTATAGAAGACTACTACTTACTTTGTAAATACAAACTCAGTAAAATAATAATCACCCACATGCATCAGAAGATAGTATATGTTGTATAGAACATATACAGGGTATACACAGACTACATACAAACTCACCCCCTGGATTCGAAGTTCCTCTTTCAATGGTGCTAAACTGCATTTCTTCCCCAACATGCAACTGTACCACCTGCAAACAACACATTACACAGTTTTACAAATACAGATCATCCGAAAAAGGCAACTACCAGAAAGAACTTCTTGGATCACAAACCTGCATGAACAATAGGAGATTTAAAAATAAAACAATTGCTGGATGCCTAGGAATGACTAATTTTACATAAACTGAGACTAATTACTGATGTGTATGTATCATTAAACAAAACAAACAGATACCACGGGACCACAGCTACATGGCTCACTTAAAATAACAGTTTTCAAATAATTTCTGCCAAAGCAGCAGATAAAAGGAGGGGTAGGAGGTGTTAACTGGAACAAAGCACGTACCGTAACCTCTTTTTAAGTTGTAGACTATCATGAATAATTCTTTTGACAAATTCTAGTTCTCCCCCCTCAGCCATGATTTCTGTGATTCCTCCTGTATTTACAGAACTGGGAGGGGGACGCCGTGGATTTCGAGAATTTACTCCCTAGATAAAAAGGAACATTTGAGATGAATAGTTAGTGAAATGTTGGGCTGGTTCGTACACCGCTTCTTGCCTCAATCTTGAGTTAGCCAGTGTCATCACTTCAAGTTATCCTGCCCCACCATTAGAACCATGGATAATAGACAAAGATACATTCAAAATAAGCATAACTGAGTGAATTCCCTACAACCTCAAACCTAGGTAAGTTACTTGTCACACATCAGTATTCTGCTAATATGATATATGTGGTTCAAATGCAAGTAAGACATGCTGGTTACATGCATCTGCAGAGTTATAATCTATAATGTTTAATTTCAACATTTAAATCTTTCTGCTACTGCCCTACATTATAGAGTTAAGTTTCTGACTATATTCAGTGGGTATTGCAAGAACTGTTCTGAGCTGTATGATACTGCCTAAATGACTAAGGAAATGAAAAATACAGACAGGCATGATGCCAGAAACTAATTCCTCTGTACCACTGATGCAACAGACACTTGATTTCCAATTTACTAGCTTTCTACTTTCCAAACTAATTCTCTAAAACAGTAAGAACTTGTGAAAAAAATTCTACAGGTCATCCTCCACTTTAGAAAGGGTAACAGTTAAGTTTTGAAAAACTCCTTTGGGACAAGAGGTGGGAGGGAGAAGACTTAAATGCTATTTCATAATGATTTGGGATTTTCCACTCAACTTTCCCCAAGGGAAACTGCTAAATTGTTGCTACCCTCCCACTCACTGAACACTGAAGTTCAGTTTGTTAACTTACCTTCGCTTCCAACTGGTTGGCAAAAAAGGGGGGATTGCACATGCAGAAATCATAAACAATCTCAGATTCTTCTTTCAGTGCATCCATTAGGAGAGTTTTCTGTGGTACCTTAACCACTAACAGAAAACAGGAATTTGGTCAGTAAGGAAGTTCGTATTTTATCTAGCATGCAATTTACATTTCAGTGTTTCTTGAAACAATACATTGTGTAAAAACTGTACTTTTTAAACAATACTTTCTACAAAAAATGTAACAAATATCAGTACGCAAATAAATATTTCAGTTTAAGGATTAGTATATAAACAGCTTGTGTTATTATACACAGTAGTAGAATTACATGTGTCTCTTTAAAACAGTAAGAACTGCTTGAGCTATACTGAATTCACTGATGCAACTACAAATACACTTTAAGCCCTTCCAAAAATTAACGCAAATGTCTGTTAATTATCCCACAGGCTCCTCAGAGATAGAGAAAGCCTCATCTAAACTTCTTTTTTTTTTTTTTTTTAAAGACATGGAATTCTAAAATGGTACTCAAGAACATGCACTGTTTGGTCTTTCCAGAGTGTAAAGCTAAGAAAGAGAAAGACTAAGATAAAGTGAAGATACACAGCATCAAGATTAGCTTTACATCTAATCTTGTAACAACAACAGAATTGCTGTGTTAGCAATAGTACGCATCCTGCATAGGAACTGTAGTCTTACATGATTTAGAATCATAACAACAACAACAAAAAAAAACATATAAAGTTCCTTTCTGGACAAACTGTCTGCTTTCTAGGGTCCGCTAACTTACTATTACCCATCACAAAGATGAAGGCAAACAATCTGCTTAGATGTCCACTGTCTTGCCCCAAAGGCTATATAATTCCCCTGGGAATTGTGATCAAGTCCTGTCACACATCTTCTGAAGATGACAGAAACTCCAGCCCCAGGAGCAGGAATTTAAATATGGATAAAGTCCATTTAAAGCATGTACAAAGATTATTACAAGCAGGACTTCTTGCAGACTTTACCAGTCCTGCAACTTAGCGATAATGCAAATAGAACAAAGATATTGAGAACAGAGGCAGAAGGCACACCTCTTCCTCACATTCACTACTAGTTTATCATCATCCCAAGAATACAAAATTGTTAGGGTAGCAGGCAATTACCAAAGTTCATGTTATATATAGCAAGAATAATACATAGAACAACCACCAATTTTAAAGCTGCAGTTCTGTAAGTCACAAGCATTTTGAAAGACAGACATTTACAATCAAGAGATAAACAAATCTTAAATCCTATGAGAATAAAAGGATAGTTCATTTTAAAATTACATTAACGCATTGTTCCCTGTTTTACAATCTTAAATTTATAAATTAAACATTTAGCATTTCTCCTTGTATTTCACCTTTAAAATTGTTGACATTAAAGCGTGACGCTTTCTTATCTTTGTAGATATCTGTTCCCCTGTTTCTCTTATAACTTTAAAAATGGTAAGCTAATAAAATTAGTAATTAGTAATTACTCAATACAAATTACTAATTACAATTACACACAGGCAAAGCCAAAAGTTCTTCAGCCAGGCATTACATCAGTCGTACTGATGGTTTTCAGGTTATAGTCTTCCAAGAAATCACTACACATCTCCAGAAGCTGCACAGAGCACGCTTTTGGCACTGAGGTATAACAGAGCAGCTGCTGCTGCACACAGAGGAGACGTTTAATTGTATAAACACTTTGAAATATCCAGCCCAGTTATCAGAGTATTTCACTGCCTTTCTAGTTAGCAATACCCTTTTCAATTTTATGGAGAAGGGGGGAAAAAAAAATCAAACCCAGGGAATTAGTTTTTATAGTAGAGAAACAGACAACAGGGCTAAGATGAGCAGAACTCTGCAGAAAGAGTGTGTTAATCTGAGCAGTAACACATGGTCTATTGTACATACTTTCTAAAATTACTGCAAAGTTACTTCAAAGATGACATCAAAGAATATCACATTCCACCTACATAGGCAGCTTGTCTGACACTGCTTTAATTGTCAGTATGTGATTTTATTTGGAAATAAGCAAGCAAATAAAACAAACAGGAAGCACACAATGTAATAATCACATCACAAAGCAAGCCTAAATTACCTTGCAAGTAGTTTGAAAACTGCCAGAGTCCAGGTTGCTGAACATCTCGCTCTACCATTACATACAGGGTACTGATTTTTTTTTAATTTTAAAAATCAGCAGGCAAATTCTGTCTGTCCTTCCATTCCAGTAAAATAAATACATTGCTTGGAACACTACGTATTTTTTTAGGCATTTACAATCAAACCCCAGAGATATCAGTTTCTGTTTTGCACATGTAGGACAGATTCTCTTTGGAAGACAGTTACTGCAAGCAGTACTTCACTTTCAGCCACAACACACTACTTTTTTTCCCTCTGGGGAAAAAAGAAGCTATGATACAATTTGTAAATCATCACCACATTACTGCTGGTTTTACTATCACTATTTACCATTGAAGTTAGAAAAACAAAGACTATATTCCAACATGATTTCCAAATGAAGCTATTTGGCAAGAATTTCAAGACAGAATCTTAGAACATGGCAAAAACGGTGAGAGGTTTTTGTTAATTTAAAAATTAAAAAAAAACCCAAACACAGTAACAGAGGTATAGAAAGACTTCTAATCTGACTCCAAAATGCCTTGCTAAACAAGTTACAGTAGTGTACTCATCTCTAGCTAAACAATTCAGGTCCAGCAGTTAAAAATTGGCAGGGTGGATCATTCCCAGGCAGTGCCTGGCTCCAGGTGCCACTAGTGGTGCTCCCTTGCCCGTGGTTCTGCCTAGCAGAAATCAGTCACTTACTCCAGCTTATCTTTCGCACTACAGCTTCACATGAGGCACTCTTCTTTGACAGAGGTTCTTCCAGTATAGTGAAACATCATCAAACCACTAAAAATCCTATGAGGGTGATACCTATAAAGTAGAATTTTCCACTTTACAGGGACAGAAATGCATTTGGGTTAGCACTTAGACACTCTTTAATTTAGGATTAAATGCATTACCTTGCTTTGCGAACAACTATAACTTTGAAGAAAGCCAAAGGACTGATAAAAAGCATGCTTTGCTAAAAAGTATCCTTGGAGAGGAGCTAGAAAACTGATAAAAAGGAAACGTCCTGGCCCAGAAGGCATCCAGAGCCCGGCCATTGCTGCAGAGGCCTAAGGTCAACAAAAGTCAGCAGTAACTAGGGGAAAGGTAATGGTGGCTGGGGCAGTTCACAACCACCCACCCAGTTAAAGGACTATGCCAATTACCTACACACACCCTCAAGGAGCATGCATGCTAATTTAAATATGCTTGACCAATAGCAGATGTTGTGGTAATTACCAATTAGCATAAATTTAGGCAGGTTTTTCTAATCCACTAACAAGATAAATATGTTGTAGATCGTGTGTAGTGTGCTAGCCTTGTGGAACTACCACCTAGCACCCATCTCTGCACAGACATGAAATAAAATACCTCAGCTCTGTGTGTATACTGGGGTACTGCACACCAGGTAAACAATCCCACTTTTGGGACAACAATGGCAACAGCAACATAAAACTGTTATTGTTCTCCACATCAAGTTCTGGATCTTCAAGGCTGACACAGATGACAGACCAAGATGAGAGGATTTTGGTAAAAAGGGTACTTCCAACATCCAGCAGAAGCAAAGCTTTTATTTCAGAGCTGAATAACTGACCTGCTTTTTAGTATACTGAGCTCCCACAGAAAATTTTGCAAGTCCATCCACAGACCAAGTCTGACATACCGCTACTACCGCAGGCACTATTAGGATCCAATTCAGAAATGAGGACGAAGGATACAAGATACACGTATGTGTTGGTGTCATGCAAATTATCTGAGGGGAGCACCCCAGGTCTCCTTGCACCAGAAAGGGCACAAACTGTAAGAAGTATTTCAGTAACAGAGAAAAAATATGGAGAGAGGGAAACACCCCATCTGAAGTTTAACTTTCAGATTTTTGCAAGGATGAGACAAGCTGTGATTTCCTGGCTTAAGCATACACAAACCTTAGTAAACATTCTGCTTCAGTAAAAACAACTGAGCATGTATTTGGCAGGTATACAGATTCTGATATGCCACTGAACACGGAAAAAAATACATCACAACACTACTACGCTATTAAATACCTTATTACATCATACCTTTTATAAGATCGGACAAGTTATTCTGTTCCACATTCTTCTTGGCATAATTGAAGCACATATCATCCACTTCTGTTGCAAGAAAATACCAGCCATTCAAAGTTGCTCCAAGTAATGGGTATATGCACGATGCCCCCGTCCCTGCAGATGTGAAAAGCCATGAGAAAGGTAAAACAAGTCTCTGGGGTTATACGCAGTGTTGCTGTTAACGATGTATTTTTTACAACAAAAAGTAGTCACTTAAGAAAACGTTGATTACTGATCATCTACTACTTAATTCTTTAGTGAACTTTCTTAATTTGAAATACGGCATTGTCAAACACGCACTTTTAATAAAATGAAGAATTTAGTAATCTAGAACAAATTTTTAGTAAATGATCAACTTTTTAGGTTTTTTTTTTCTATATGACAGTAATAAAAAATAAAAACAAACACACACACCAAAAACCCCTATCACAAATATATTTTTCTTCTACATTTTTTATTATCTACAACAAATAATTTACTTTGATGTACACAGCAACCACACAAAAAAACCCAAACCACAAAACAAACACCACACACAACATTTCTGTTCCATCAGTCTGTCTTTTCCCTAATGCCCAAAACGATGAAAGAAACAGAGGTGAGATTTAAGATACCTAAAAAGATAGCCTGACAGATAAAAATTTGGTAACAAAGAGAAATATATGCTAGTGCAAAGTAATTCCTTCTCATAATTATGGCACATCTAGGTGACCGAATTACCAATGACAGTCAAATTTAGGATTAAAGAGAATGGATACAAGAAAAGGAGAAGATATCTCACCAACAGAAAGCTTGAGTTCAGAGATGTATCAAGAGTCTACTGTTACACTCACTTACACTGAAGGATCTGTCTCTTCCAGCTAGCCACCTACCGTGATGAAGTTTGTAGAAATTGTTTTCAAAAATGCAACCTAATATCAAATGCATAGAAGCTGGCTAACAAGTTTAAAAGTTATGAAAGGAAAGCAGCTGTGCTGCTGTGCATCATCACCTGATGATACAAATCTTGTATCCATCACAAATCCATCTGAAAATGAGAATCAATAAATTTCAGGAGATCAAAAATTCCATTAAAAAAATCATCATGCCAGCAAACACCAAGAAAACAGTAATGAAAAAACTGGCATGATAACAAGAGATTACTGAACCCAAGCTTTTAAGTCAGTAACTTAGTTTTAATGTCAAGCATTAAATCACAAGCTGGAAGGAAGTTGCAGCTTCTCTCAACTTCATTATGAGTCCACCTCAGCACAAAACAATCTTCAAAAACAAGCCTTTCAAATCGTGAAGGAAGATTCTGTTGACAAAAATAAAAATGTGTGCTAAATTCAAATATACCATTGCAGGTGCCTTTTAAATAATTTATAAAGAATCACCAAAATTTTGGAATCCAAATGCTGATTTTATTATCTATACGTGAAATACAGTTTCTTGTTCCTACGGAGCTTGCTTTTTTACTTCTAATGAAGACCAAATTACGTGCATCAGTGTACATCTTATAAATTCACAACTCTACTAAATAACTGTTTCCTTTAATCTACTGCTTAATCCAGATATCACCCAATAATCTGGATACTGAAACTAAGCAAGCTGCAATGCTCCTACACTTGTGCACTGGACAGCATCATCCATCTGTAGATGCTTACTGCCATTTCAAAAATATTTTGTTTTCAACAACATACTTTGAGCATCTACAACCAAGAGACAGCTTTGCAAGTATTTGCCTCAGTTTCTAATTAAGCCTCTTTTACAATGAAGATAGCTCCATGTGAAAAAAAAATTTAAAAAGGAAAAAAATCAAAGTTTAAAAAAGACAGACCATTCATCTATCAAATACATGTGAAACAACATAAGTAGTTTTGTTAAAAGGAATGCTAGAAAATATTACTATGCAACTCCCAAACTCTCTCATACAGACATCCAAAAGCAAAATTAATAGGTTTCTAACATAACAGAATTCACTAGTTAGAAGATTGAGAAAAAAATGCCTTTTTTTTTTTATTTCCCTTGCAGTGACGTTTTTGCTGCATTACTATCAACATAATTTTTGTATACAACACAAAGCTCACACAACACAACTCAAGAAAGTTCAAGGCCACGGAAAGCCAAATAATCGCCTGCCATGGCATTTGTGTGTTTGCGCAGAGAAACCCTGGCCACCAAGAAGCCAAATGAGATACCAGTGGAGTCAAACTGGCCGTTTCACCGTGGCCAGCACAGTCCAGGTATTTTTGTTTCTCAAGCTTCACAC
Source organism: Psophia crepitans (assembly GCA_013399095.1). Classification (NCBI taxonomy): domain Eukaryota; kingdom Metazoa; phylum Chordata; class Aves; order Gruiformes; family Psophiidae; genus Psophia; species Psophia crepitans. Next base: position 114,100 of record VWZZ01004214.1, on the reverse strand, counting down.
TCCTCTGTGGAGGCATAACAGCTTTCACCAGCTACTTCCACCGACAGCACCGAACGAACTGAGCGCTTTGCCTTTCCAAGTTACCTATGTCAATGCCTCGCCTAAGGACTTGCTTGTCGGCACCCTGATGACCGATGAGATCTTCCACCCAGTGGATGTAGTTCAGCCTCAGGGGAACGGTAGGAATAAGCCTTTCCACCGGGATGTCAATCGTAAGGCCGAAATCCTCCTTCAGGAGGGTACACGTCAGAGCCCTCACCGCCTCAGGGTCCTTGAAATTCAGGCTGAAAGGGAAAAGCAGCGGTTACGGGTGCCAGGGCCCTCCCGCTCATCACACCTCGAGGGAGGGGGATGGACACGCCCTTACACACACACCCGGCGCGGGAGGCGGCTGGAGNGCACGTGCTGCTGGAACTCGGGGTACTTGGCGGCCAGGTAGGCGAAGTCAGGCGGTTTGTCCTTGTAGCGGTTACGCGCATGCATGGACTTGTTGAGGGCC
>VWZZ01004214.1:92846-113487 GCA_013399095.1 Psophia crepitans | reverse complement strand
GGTAGGAGGCGGGGGGGAAGGCGGGCGCCGCGCCGCTCAAACTATCGCTCCCCGCCGTGACAGGGGAGGGGCGGGTGATAGCTGCTGGGGCGGGGCGGGCCGGATGGAGGAGCGACCAGCGTATTTTATCACCTCAGTATTTTATATTCGGGCATCGTCGCTTCCGAGTGAGATAGTCAATGAGTAATAAACACACAGAAAAAAAATTTCTGTGACCAGCTCAAAGTTTTTCTGGCTGCTGCGCTGTCCCGGCTCAGGGCCGGCGGCGTGAGGAGACTTGGCTTTCGTGCTCCCACCCACCCCTGCCCAAACCCCTGTCTGAAATCAGAAAGGAGGAGCTAACATTTGGGCTGTGTGTTCTGAGCTGCGCACCCGTTACTGTTTATTGCTCGAGAACAAGATAACCAGGGCTTTGAGAACAGGAGGACCATCGTTGGAACCTTCAAATTTTTAATGAGAATGAGGTATACTTAGATAAGATGTAGCAGAGGAACCTCGAACAGAGACCGCTTGTGAAAGACAAGGAGATGGGCATCCTCGAGAGCCAAAAGTCAGCGCAGTTCCTCTAATTGGTGTCCTTAGAGAGAACCATCTCATTACAATATGACACCCACACCGCCAGCGCTAGAAACACCCCCTCCCCGGATAACCGAGAGAGAAACCTAAGGGCGGGAAGCGGCAGGCTGGTTTCCTAGCTGCAGCCGTAGTGAATGCTGCTGGAATGGCTGCTAGCGGACATACCGTTGGAGGACAATTGCCAGGAATTGTTTGCGTTTGAATGGGAAAGTCCCACAACCCGAAGAAAAACTCAACTTTGCTGGGCTGTTTTATCTCGAGGATTCAAGAATAAGCCCTACTTTGTTTAGTAACACACTAGTAAAAGAACTAGAAGTGTGGCAAGGTAAGAATCTGTATGCTTCTCTTTTACAATATGTGGATGATATCCCGTTGGGAACAGATCATAGAATCGCAGAATGGTTTGGGTCGGAAGGGACCTCAAAGGCCATCTAGTTCCAACCCCCCCTGCCATGGGCAGGGACACCCTCCACGAGACCAGGGTGCCCAGAGCCCCATCCAACCTGGCCTTGAACACTGCCAGGGAGGGGGCAGCCACAGCTTCTCTGGGCAACCTGTGCCAGGGCCTCACCACCCTCACAGGGAAGAATTTCTTCCTAATACCTGATCAAAATCTGCCCCGCTTCAGCTTAAGCCCATTCCCCCTTGTCCTATTACTACACTGGCTGATAAACAGCCTCTCTCCATCTTTCGTGTAGGCTGCTTTAGGTACTGGAAGGCTGCGATTAGATTTTCCCAGAGCCCTCCAGGCTGAACGATCCCAGCTCCCTCAGCCTGTCCTCACAGAAGAGGTGTTCCAGCCCTCTGATTAACTTTGTGGCCTCTCCTGGACTTGTTCCAGCAGCTCCATGTCTTTCCTGTACTGAGGACCCCAGAGCTGGATCCAGTACTCTAGGTGGGGTCTCACAAGAAGAGAGTAGAGGGGAAGACCTGCTGGCCACACTATTTCTGATGCAGCCTAGATACAGAAAACAATGTAAGGAAGCCAGAATTAGTCTTTTGAACTTTTTGGGCATTGCAGGATATCGAGTTTCGATGACAAAGGCACATACAGTAAAAAGGACTGTAACACATCTGGGCCTTGAGATCTCACAGGGGGAGTGAAAATTGTTAACTGAATGAAAGGAAGCTATTTGTCAAATAGCCCCTCCCAGATCTAAGAAAGTATTAAGAGGATTTTTGGGAATGGCCTGATGGTGTAAGGTTGTGGATCCCGAAATTTGAACTGATAGCTAAACCATTATATGAAGCTTTAAAAGGACCAGGAGAAATCCTGGAATGGACTTCAAGGGACAAAGTTGCCTTTGTTACCTTGAAGGGATCTTTAACAGCCTCCAAAACGCCTCATAATCATGGATTTCTCTATAATTGGTGCATGAAGTCACTGACAACTGAGCAGTGGCCTGGGGCCTGCGGCTTGTGCCTTACCTTGCACGGCCAACTTTAAAACACCTGGATTTCAAATGATGGATTATGTGGTTTGATGTGGGGGGAAAAACAAACAAACAAACAGCTTAGATATCATACCAGTTTCACACCTAGAGCATGTAATTCTAGTAGTTATCATACTGCTGCGCTTGTTGAACATAAATTATGAAAGAAAAAGTCTATTACAGTGTGCTTTGTACTGTCTCCTTTGATTAAAAAAAAAATCAACTTCAATTAAAATAGTATGCAGGCATAGCAAAATAAAGCCTCAAGCCAGGAATTAAAACCGACTTCAGTTCCTGGCTTTGTCACTGACTGCCGTGAGCTTGGACTCTTTTCACTTGCAAGTCTTCTCATCAGGAGAGTAGGAAGGGTCCTCACTGCATTAACATAGTACTTTGGTTCCTCAGACAAAAACATGCCTCTCTAAGATTAGTATGAAAGTATAATCTATTATTATTCTTTTATTTAAAGATATTTTCCTCTTTAAAAGCCAAATACAAATTGACTCATTGTATGTTGCTTAAAAAATTTACTTTAAATATGCTAGTGCCCCCTTTGACTCTTGAATATGAGACGACCTGCAACCGAATCTAATTTCAGTCCTCCTTCCTGCCCTCAGCCAGCTTCCTGTCACTTGAGGGCAGCTAAGCTTTACATACAAAAGTTCACACAACTTCATTTTTAAAAAACAAAAAAATTTAATCAGACCATCAACCAACTCACTCTTGCAACCCACTCTTCCCACTTCTGGAAGATATTCCCCTTTCTCTGCCCCCATCCTCACTCACAGAAGAGAAGGTGATATGAACAAAAGCAGAGCAGAGACGGGGGTAAAATTTTTAATTCAGAGCATTTAGTGTATTTACAGTACAAAGTTTCTCTCTAGTCAAGGTAAAAGAGATTAAAAAAAATCCACGTTCACAAATATGTGCACAACCTGCACCTGATGCAGGCCAATTGATTTTTGCTACTTGTGCTTCACTCAGGGAAATACCCATGAGAAAGTGATGGTGAGAACCTGGAGATGGTACCAAACATCTCTCACACCCAAGCAGCAATCACAGAATGCAGTCCAGGAAGTAGTGTGAAGTTATTCAACAGTTACTAAACAAACAGACAAAGTGTGTATATATATATATATATATATATGTACAAATACACAGTCCCATTTGCAGTTAGATCAGATTCGGCAAATCGGTCAGAGAGAGATAAGCAGGTAGACACAAGCCCTACTGACCTGCGTGCAAGCACTGATCTGCAGAGGCGCCCACACTACCAGGTACATAGGTACCGTCTCACCCAGACAGACACGCACATTCCTTCCCGCTCTGCCCTTGGACAAACACACAGGCAGGTGTTTTGTTAATGCTATCTTACACGGTTTCTAGCTACAGAAAAGAAAAAAAGCTTCAGAAAAAAACACCCTCCCTCTCACCTGACTCACTGGCTTGGAATCCTTATTCCTCTTGAACCTGAGGGAAATGAGGGGTGTGGAAAGGATAATGTCCTTCCATTTCTCACAAAGCCACCGCTTCTGAATCTCCGTGACGCCCTTGCCACTCTGATACCAAAAGGGGACAGCCCTCTCCTGCTCCCAGAAACAGGCACAGCCTCCCACCACTTCCCTCGAGTCAGATTTAGCAATCAAAGGGCTGCAATGTGAGCCAGTTCAACTGTCTGATCCTGCAGAAAAGTAGATCTGCAAGAAGTGAGCAAGGACTTTACCATGTGAACAGCCAGCTTAACCAAGTCACCCTACACGTTTACCCACCACATGGCAGGTGGTTGTTGCTTCAGCAACAGCTTGTCTGTAGAGTAGCTGAGCTATCAAGTCATTCTGAGTTCCTGTTTTTATCTTGGTCCACACACCACTTCCTATACAAGGTGCTTTCCCTCCTTGGGAAAGAAGTTGTTGCAGAGGTCTCTCCTGGCTTATACATGGTGGTTGAGAAACAAACTTCAGCCTTCCTTCAGCATCATCTGCTGTCTCCAACAAACGCAGCTGAGGAGGGTTAGAAGTAGAGGGAGGTACGGGAAAAGACAGGAAAGGAAGGGACTTATGATCCTCTCTTAACAGTCATAGCGAGGACAACTGAAGCGCAAATTGATTAAAGATGGCTGTGGAGGCTGCAAGGTTGAGGAGTGTTCTGGTTTAGCAGAGCCTCTTGAATAGCTTCACTGCAGCCACTCAGCTCCATCTGGTTGAGAACACAGCTGATGTGCTCCACAGTTGCAGCATGGCCCATCTGCAGTTTCCACAGTCTAAGCATTTCATACTGGGCATCTCGTAAACGCCGATGCTCCATCTCAATTCGCTCTAGATCATAGTCACTCAGACCCAGGCGCCTCACAAACTCCTTCCACCGAGATGGTGGTACGTGATCTACCACGGTGTAGAGAATAGCAGGGCCTGTGAAAAGAGAAGAAATAAAGTGTGAGAACCAGGACTGTGCAGCCTCAAGGAGAATGTGAATAATCCATGGCTGGATGGTGCCTTGGGACTGTGCATTGCCACCTCCTATTCAGGTCTTGTACAGACTAGTCACACAGACTTATGCGATGTCCAGACTTGGCTCTCATCCCTCAAAAAGCAGTGGGATGCTTCCATATGCTCTTGTGTAAGGTCATGAGCAGAACTGAGCACATATGGTTAGGGCCTCACTTCCAAACATTCCTGCCAAAAGAATGCTCTGGGTCACCATCCCAGAGGCACTAGGACTGACAGTATGTCACCACGTATGACAATCCATTTTGCTGGTAGGGAAAAGGGACAGCAAAAAAGCCTCATGTAAACATTTAGTGTATAGAGGTGCTCAGGCTCTGGGCATGCTTCTGCCTTTGTATGATACCATACATGAAGTACAACACGCAGGTCATGCTCACCAGGTGAAGTCTGTCCAACATCCTCCTAGCCACATCTGCACATTCAGGTTCTCGTTTGCCTGGGGAAGGAGGGAAGGAAGGGGGAGTTTCACTTACTGTCTGGAAGCTGTGTCTTCCTGGCAGGTCTGACACAGTCTGGTAACTCGTGTGAACTTTGCGGCAGAGGTGCAGGTGGTGGTGTTGCATTCACTGGCAATTCTGTTTCCTTCTGGGACTCAGGAAGGAGGATGGAAATTTCATTTCTTTTTACCTCAACCTGAAAGACACATTTCCTTAATCCAGAATCACCCACAGCAGCACAACACATCTGTCTTCTGCAAGGAACCACTAGCATTATATACTAAAATTTATTCAAAATGGGTGGGGAGCAGGTGCTGAGGTTTCAATTCTTCCTATATGCCTTGTTTAGCAGAAGGCACCAAACATTTTTTTCCAGCAGAACCCAAGGCATTTAACTCTCTTTGGGCACCAAAAAAATGGTAGCCTGGAAAAAATATTTCTTTACAAAATCAAGTAAGGCTGGGACCCAAAATCACTACCATTCTAGAAGGTCCATGTCACCTTTCCCATCAGCCTTCTCTGTAAGGCTGTGGAAACCCCACCTGAACTTCTGCTTGGGCCCTCATATTTGCAGAGCAACACGGGACCTGAGAAAACACTGACAGATTTGTGGGGTCAGTATCTGAAGGGAAAATAAAATTAGTTAAATCCTCTAAGCTTGGGGTATATAGGGGGAAAAATGGATTAAGGACCAGGTATCTTAAAACAAAAAAAATATATCCATCCAGGAAGAAAAAAGCAAAGAGCCAGGAGTTTGAAAAGCACCCTCTAGAAGAGGGGAAGTAAAATGTTAATGGCTCCACCCTCTGGAGAAAAAGCCTTCTGAGTTAAACAGCCCTATTACAGGGCTCATTTGAAAATACAAGGCCTGAAAACAGCCCATGGGGAAGAATATTACTCTGGATCCTAGGCTAACATAGCCAAAAGCAGAAAGAAAGCTCTTAACCCATCATCTTATCAATGTTTATAAATATGTTAAGGGTGAGTGTCAGGAAGATGGAGCCAGGCTCTTCTCGGTATCATTAAGCGATAGGACAAGGGGCAACGGGTCCAAGCTGGAGCATAGGAGATTCCGTGTTAGTATAAGGAAAAACCTTTTCACTGTGAGGGTGACAGAGCACTGGAACAGGCTGCCCAGAGAGGTTGTGGAGTCTCCTTCTCTGGAGACATTCAAAACCCAACTGGACGTGTTCCTGAGTGATGTGCTCTAGGTGGCCCTGCCTTGGCAGGGGGGTTGGACTCGACGATCTTTCGAGGTCCCTTCCAACCTCTAATATTCTGTGATTCTGTGATCTCGCTCACCTCAGGCACTGGTTCCTTGGTTGTCTGCGGCAAAGAAACTTTAAAGAAAAAAGAAAGCAGAAATTATTTTCACTTCCTCTCATCCCAGAGAAAACAGGAAAGCAGCTATTCACAATCCTGACCTCAAAAAACCTTCATAGCAAAATGCACATGTCCCAGCAATGAGCTCACACACACTTCCAGTCACAGCTGCAGGCATGGATGCAGAGGATTAAGAACTACACCAGTAAGCTTAGCTGTCTAGTTCTCGAGTTCCTCTGGCCTTGCAGCAAAGCAGAGTAACAGGATCCCACTTTTTCCCCCACGGAGAATGATGACTATCCCAATTCATATCACTGTTTATGCTGCTGTACTCACCACAGGAGTAGAAAGACGATGCTATCCCATTTTTCTGGACCAGCTTCACTACTTTATTTACAATGTAGAGGACAGAGATAACTCCAAATATGGCAACAATGATGCCAAGGACAAGACTCCCATCTGGACAAAAGGATGAGGACAGATAAGTGAGTGACTGAGAGAAGAGGTAAGTGCTAGAGGAAGAACAGCAAGTGAAGATGTGCAAATGGTAGGGAGAAAAAGAATAATGGTTTGAGACAGTGGAGAAAAATAACACTTTACAAAAGGCACTAACTAACAGAACAAAATCCCACACTGAAAAGATTCCACTGCCCCTCAGTTCCCCCAGTACTCACTCAGCCCAGAGGAAGTCGGTGAGGTAGTCACTGGGCTATGACACTGCAAGCATTCTTCTCCAACGCAGCTGAAAAAGCGTATCAGAGAGGTGAGCGTGCATGAGAGGAAATAGCCATTTACAACAATCCTAAGTAACAGACAAATCAAGATGAGCCTGCAAAGCAGAACGATGCGGTTGTGTCTAGTGACTTTGGGTTCTTAGAGGGCTGATGCCTACATGGAGAAGACCAGGGGTGGCAGAGGAGAAGACCCAGAATGTTGTAAAATTATGTCAAGATGGACAGAGCCTTGAGAAGAAAATTCTTCCCCCTGTGGGACTTCTGTCTAGTGTCTCTCCTACTGAATGGAAGGGCATACAGAGGGAGAAAAGCTCACCTGTTGCAAGGCTTGCAGACATTACTAAGTGTCAAGAAGAATCGAGGCTTACACCTGCAAATTGTGTCTCTGTTCTTTGAACCTGTAGGGGAAAAAAAAGAAACCATTGCCGTAATCTGGACAGAGAAGAAAACAAAAGGAGAAATATCCAATCCAAGATGGGTGGAAGATTATCCCTTTTTGAGCCTGGAGAACCACTACTGAAGAAGAGAAAGAGAATTCAGTCTATGTTTAAGGACAGGGTTGCAGAAGGATAAAAATAATTAAAAAGTACCACTGTCTTGGTAGGTTGAGGAGCTCTGTAGAGGCTTTGGAAAGGGACTAAAATGACAGCACAGCTGCAATTCATCTCATAGATTGTGACAGTGCCAGTGCAAAAGCAGGAAAAGTCACTCAAGTTCAAGCATGACAGGAAGGGGAAATCACATTAGTCAGGCAAAGATGAGGGAGAAGTGGTCCCCGAGCAGCTGAGTCTGGTGAGGAAGTCAGTTCAGGGCAGGGAGAAATCACTTCAAGCCATGGGACGCATATCCACTCTTGTGGTCTGCTACGATGTGAGTGGAAGGGGTAAGAAATGAAAGAGCTATTGCTGCTAAGCAAGTCACAGTATGGAAACTGAGTAAAAGAGGTGTGGGGAGGAGCAGACGTTGCCCGAGGAGAGAGAAAAAGGTACTAGAACAAGCAGCATGCATTCTGTGGCAAGTGAGGGACAGGATTAAAACAGTTCTACATCAGCCAAGAGGGAAGGAAGGTGCTCAAGGGCAGCGCACAACACTGTCCTGGTTTCGGCTGGGATTATTTTCTTCCTAGTTGTTGGTACAGCGCTGTGTTTTGGATTTAAGATGAGAATAATGTTGATAACACACTGATGTTTTAGTTGTGGCTAAGTAGTGCTTACACCAAGTCAAGGACTTTTTAGCTTCTCGTGCCCTGCCAGCAAGAAGGCTGTGGGTGCACAAGAAGCTGGGAGGGAGCACAGCCAGCACAGCTGACCCAAATGGGCTAAACAGATATTCCATAACATATGACATCATGCCCAGAGTTGGCCAGGGGGTGGCGATCGTTGCTCAGGGACTGTCTGGGCATCAACCAGCAGGTGGTAAAGCAACTGTTTTTCACTTGCATAATTTATTTTTCTTGGGGTTTATTTCTCCTTTTCTTTTCTTTTTTTTCTTTTCATTACAATTTTTTATCATTATTATTATCTTTGTTGTTGTTAATAATATTTTAATTATTAAACTGTTCTTATCTCAAGTCATGAGTTTTCTCACTTTTACCCTTCCAATTCTCTCCTCCATCCCACTGGGGGACGTGGAGTGAGTGAGCAGCTGTGTGGGACTTAGTTGCCAGCTGAGGTTAAACCACTAGAGATGATGACAGAGAAAGATTACTGAGCACCAGAGGGAACACATTCACCAGTGAGAGAGCAAACCTCACACCAGGCAGGGTAAGAGATGGGAAAGGGATCAGGAGAAGCAGAATTTGCAAGGAAGAGGGGACAACAAGGTAAGGAGCATTTAAGGGACATGAACAGAATTAGACTACAGCACAAAGTGGAAGGCAGCAAGCAGCATTTGGTTAAGATGTGGGATTCCTGACTGGAGATGAGGCAGCTTGGGACAGCTAGCATGGGTACTTCTCCCAGACACCTGCACCCAGGTGACACCCAATGCCACTGGGTACAGTTCAGCATATACCTGAGCACCTCTTTACTTTAAAACCCTGCACAGTACACTGTGGTGGTTCAGCAACAGACTGGGCTTCACTGGGACCAGCACTATTTTCAGCCATTGTACTCAAAGTGCTTCCAGCAGTTGGTGAGGGAAATAGATGCAGTGAGCGTCACAAGAAATATCCACACAATGGCAAAAAAAGGAAAGTAAGTGGGCCATCTGCTCTACAGCTCACAGACCTCTGTACATGCAAGGCAGAAGTAGAAAAATTAATTCTACCAAAATTAAGTAGAAAATATCTCCTCTAAACAGTCAAACCCGAGACGCTATTCAAAGACCAAAGACAGGAAGAAACTGTGATAGAAAACAGGGATTGATACCAAGGCAGGCAAAAAATGGCAGTCTTTTGGGGAAAGAGGGCAGGCAAAACCAAGTGTTGTTCCAAAATTACAATGACTTCAGGGCAAGGAGCTGGAGCGTTTCAGAAAGTGAACAGAGGGCTGTTAACATCTACCCTAGTACACTGTATCTGTACTGGAGTCATATCCATGCCATACTCACAGTTGGCAATAATCCCATTGACGCACGAGCTGCAGTTCCTACACTGGAAGAGATCAGACAGGCCAATCTGATACTGATTCTTCCGACAGCCACATACGGTATCTTGCTTTGGGGTGCAGGGGGTCTCTACTATCTGCTGGAATTCTGAGTAAAGAAAGGAGAAGTGATTATTCCAGTCTCTTCCTTCACCATCAGCTGAGAGCACTGTTACAATCACAGGTACTGTTATCCCCTAATCTTCCCAGAAAAAGACCAAAAAGGCCTGCAAACCAAGTCTCAGACTGTAGTAATTTGGTAACCCTTATTCCTGCTGTCCTCAGTCCCTTCCCATACACTGTCCTGCCCATTCTATTGCTTACTTTTCCAAGCTTCCTCGCTTACCTTGCCATCCCCTCCAGCCCCCCACCCGCCACTACCACCCACTTTCCTCAGGTTCTGTAGGTAACTTACCTGTACGGCAATGTGTACACTGGAAGCATTTAGACATGGTGTTATCAACAGCTGTGAATGTGCCATTAGCACACGGAAGACAGACAGGTGCCTGGTCAGGCCGATCACAGTCTTTTGCTTTGTAGGTACCTGCAAGAAAATCACTTAACAGAGCTCTGACAGAAAGGCAAACGCATTATCTTAGGGACGGTGGGAGTCATCGATTCCCCAGAGAAACCCTGGAGTTGATGGTGTAAGGACCGAGTATGCTTCCTCTCACTGGTATGAAGGATACCGACAGCCCAAAAGAGGAGACAAGAAATAGGAATTTATTTGGGTAGGGATAAGTACCAAGGAAAGGGAGCACCGACGTAGGTGTAGGGCAAAGACAGTTTGAGAGTACAGGACAGGGAAATGCCTCTAAGGTGAAGGTCACTCCTATGTACTTATTTTACATACCTGCATGGCACCTCATGCAGCAGTGGGTCTCTCTGGGATGTAGGTATTGTCCTAGTTGACACTGCACCTGCCTCTTTTCTCTCCTCAAGGGGTGAGAGGGGTCTTTTCCATCCAAAGCTACTCGATGAACTTGGAGTGTATATGGCACTGGAGCAATTTCTACAGATTCCTTTGTCAACACGCAGACAAATATTAGGATAACCTGTAAATACAGAGGGAGAGAAACAAGACAAGAAAACGTCACATACCCTTGCAGACTGCACAGCTGACTTCAGCACTTACAATTAAGTTTTATTATAACAGTGAGTTCAACTGACTTGACCAATTCTGATACCAGGACTCTCCACTGAAAAAAGTGGGGAGGAGATGGTTTACAAAAAAAAAAGCCCAGCAAACCCATGCCTGTCACCTGTGTTATTAATATGCCATACAACGGTCTCTATGACAAACTGGTTGTATATAAAGCAAATACTTTTTGGGATGTGCAATTTGTAGATGGAATGCCTTGAAAATGCTGCAGCTTGCAAGAAAGTTATGCAAGAGCAAAGGAATGTTTTTACTAGGAAGGCAGTAAGACTGCCTATCTAAAAACAGTTTCAGAGAGAAGAATATATCTAGTACTTGCAGTTCTACTGAATAAATAAACCAGATGGGAAGTTTGGAATAAGAAGGCAGAGGAGGATCTCACTGCATGCAAAGTATGGAAAAGCTTCCAAAACTCCTCCTGAGCAAGCCATCTCTAGAAACGTGGGAAAGTTAGGTTTTCAACTTCTCCCCGCGCCAAACGTACATTCTTCCCTTTAAACTGCAGCTGTTAACATTCAGTCTGAAGAGTCTGCCACAAAAATGTGCACTTTTTTCTTTTTTTTTTTTAGTTCCTTCAAGATTTGCTTTCTATTTTTCATTTTGAAGATGACCATTGTCAAGAATTTTAACAGAAATATTAAGATTGGCATGACTGCAGTATGACTGTAAGACAGTGTGAGTACACATACACACACACACACACAAAGGAACAGCAGAATAAAGGGTTAGAAGAACGGCCTGTGCCAATAATGAAGGACACCGTTCCCTGGACATGATTTTCAGGACAGTATTCCCAGCAACAAAATTGAGAAATGTGCTGTTTATGATATGGTCAAAAGGCCCACACTCTGGTAAGACCACAGCATAGATGACTCAACAGCAAAAGACCTTGCACCAAAAGGATGGTAACAAGATTGCAGCGTATCACAAACACGATTCCTTTGTCTGTTGGCCCAACACAAAAACAGACCCTAGGCACGTATTTCAAATGTGGATTCCGACAAGGAAAAAACATACAACAAAAAAAAAGGTAAAAACCCCCTAACACACTAACTAAAAAAATACACAGGAACCAACGTGCCCCAAGATTTATGGAGCCTGAAGTCAGGCAAATTTCTATGGCAAAGGCCTATCCCACACCCTATCCCATACTAGCTGATGACTCCCAAAGGCTATGACGGATTTGTCCAAAAATGAGTTTGTAGCGCCATGAAGAACCCCAGCGGCGTAACGAAGACTTTGACAGCCAGTGTCCTTTGTCACCTGCACTGCGCACAAGTAATCCAGGCCGTGCTATCTGAACATACGTGTGTTGGTGCATCTGAGTATGTCACAGAGAGTGTGAGTGCCGATGTAGTCTATGCATCAGATTGTATGAATGTATGAAAATCGACCCATTTTTTGCAAATAAATACCACCCTGCCCTGTCCACACAATCTAACACTGGAGTTTTACTAGACTAACTTCCCTACATTGTGATGTTTTCAGAGCTTGCTCTTTTGAAACTGGTAAGACGCGTCGCTGTACAGGCACAGCTTCAGAGTTCCGTTTCTTTTTTGCTTTTTCAGCTAAGAGAGTTATAGCAAAAGCAAAGTAAACCAATAAAGGTAAACCACAATGCTGATACCAATTTTGTGGTTGCAAGCTTCAGAAAGGATACGCAAAATGAGATGGCTATGACAGCCCCATGCTGTCCTGTTTCTCTCAAAATTAAAGTCTTGGGAGAAAAAGGTACATACATGAAAGCAACCGAAAACCTCAAGAAGCATGGACTTTGCAACTCTGATGAAGCAAAACCCCCATTTTTCAGAGAGCTCTGTCATACAAAGCCATATTCGATCAACCAGATGCTAAAATGGTGAACAGGAAAAAAAGAGAACTAAGTATTTAAATGCTATTGTTTCAGACTTAAGTAGCTGACCTCAGGATAAATGCCAACACTCCAACAACAACAACTCAGTAAGAAGTAAAACTTCTTTCAGCAGCTGATAGTCTTACAAGATTAATTGCTAGCAGGAAAACAGGTAAAATATCACTGACATAGATGGTCTGACAGCAACAATAAAAAATCCTGATTCTCTAGCCAATGATTAATACCCTGACATGGGAATATATGCAGCTGGCCCATAAGTCCGCAACAGAAAGAACAGAGGAAAGCATCAGAGATCAAGCCACAAATACATACAACACTGGTCTGATATACCTTCAAAAATAAACCAGGAAAGGTGTTTTCAATTTTTCAGATTAGGTGAAAGCATGTCTATAACTGTAATCAAAACAGAGTTAACACATTATTACTGATCAGAATCTGAGGAACAGAGAGTCACAGACCACAGGTGACTCACAAACCAATGACTTGGCCTTCCAGAAAAAAATCATTCACATGGCAGAAAGAAAACAAAACCCAGCACTGCCATCTTAAGCATCTCTACAAGCCGCTCAGCAGTGTACTGATTTATACCAACGATGGACTTCATAAAATTCAGGAAATATATTGAATTAGAATAGAATAGAATAATTTCAGTTGGACAGGACCTACAAGTGATCATCCAGCCCAACTGCGTGACCCCTTCAGGGCTGACCAAGTTCCAGCACGTTATTCGGGGCGTTGTCCAAGTGCCTCTTAAACACTGACAGGCTTGGGGCACCGACCACCTCTCCAGGAACCCTGCCCCAGGGTTTGGCCACCCTCTCGGTACAGCAATGCTTCCTAATGGCCAGTCTGAACCTCCCCTGGCGCAGCTTTGAACCATTCCCATGGGTCCTGGCACCGGATCCCAGGGAGAAGAGCTCAGCACCTCCCTCTCCACGTCCCCTCCTCAGGAAGCTGCAGAGAGCAACGAGGTCGCCCCTCAGCCTCCTTCTCTCCAAACCAGACAAGCCCAAAGTGCCCAGCCGCTCCTCACAGGCCATGCCTTCCAGCCCTTGCACCGGCTTTGTTGCCACCCTCTGGACGCATTCAAGGACCTCCACATCCTTCTTAAACGGCGGGGCCCAGCACCGCACACAGAACTCCAGGTGGGGTCGCACCAACGCTGAGCGCAGCAGGACGACCACTCTGACCGGCTGGTTACGCGGTGCTGGATGTCCCCCAGGATGGGGTTTGCCCTCCTGGCTGCCAGGGCACGCTGCTGCCAGCCAGCACCCCCAGACCCCTTTCTGCAGGGCTGCTCTCCAGCCACCCCTCTCCCCACTTATCCTTGTGCCCGGCCTTACTCTGTCCCGGGTGCAGAATCTGGCATTTGGCCCTGTTAAATTCCACCCCATTAATCATGGCCCAGTGCTCCAATCTGTCTAGATCCCTCTGAAAGGCCTCTTGTCCCTCAGGAGTCAGCAGCACCTCCCCATCTGGTATGGTCAGCAAACCTGGTAACGGTGCCTTCAGCTCCTGCACCCAGACCGTTGATAAATGTATTGAACAGGACTGGCCCCAGCACTGAACCCTGAGGAACACTGATGGTGACAGACACCAGCCAGATGTAGCCTCACTTACCAAGCACTGAAGCCTCAAGTCATTGATAACAGTTCACCAAGGCAAAGTTTAGAGGTTTCCTACAACTTAAATAAGATGATTTTCTATCATTAGATTTACAACATGCTCTGATTCCACTCACCAGGAGAAAGAATGAGTAGTTACTGACCAATGCTCCATAGAAAAGTGGACAGCATGTATTACCTAAGCCGAATGATAATTCAAACCACATCAGGCACACCAGTGATTCATATTTTTAGTGAGCGGGGACTGCCCAGAAAAGAAAGAGAAAAAAAAAAAAAAGAAAAGAAAAAAAAAAGAGTCAGCAGAAACTCTAGATTTTACTTCCGAAACTGCTGCAGAAATAATCAAAATACGGCAGACAAAAACCAGAATGCTGCTTCCTTAAATCATTTCACCCCTCTGGGTGACAGCTATATGCCCCGCACATTCCACTTACCTGTGAAGCAACTCTAGCTTCTTCTCATGTCTCCTGAAAGCACTTACTGCCTGACAGCTACATTGGAAAAGAAAAAAAAAAAAGAAGAAAAAAAAAGCCACTGCACAAGCCCAAAAGCTCTTCTATACAAAGTTTTGGCAGCTGAAAAAGGAGATGGGAGACTCAAATATGCAACCTCAAATATTCTTAAATTGCTGCAACCACTACAATTCATACCCTTGCAGCTGCTTCTGCCTCACCAGACCACGCACAGAGAACTGCAAGTGAGGTGACATCTCTGCAAGAGTAAGTCAAAGAAAGAAATGGCAAAGATAAAAGCAAAGAATGCAGCATGATGCATGAAAGACAGGGGGGATAAGAAGGGACATTTGAGAGCACTGTCCTCCGACCAAGGAGAAAGAAGGCACAGTATCTGAAACAGAGGGACAACGCAGGGAAGTTCCAACATCAACAAGGCTAGGAAATATCAAACTACTCAGTATGGATGCCGCAGCTCTGTGTCATGTGCTCTGCCCTCCCTATGCGGAGCTGTGGCTCTGCTGCTACCTGCAAGGCTCCCCACCCTCAGGGAGGAGGGTGGAGGAAGCAGGTACAGTGACAGACAGGTATGACACACACAGGTATGACACTATGATGGGAAAGAGAGGATGGAGAGGGTTGTCCTGGGAGCAAGACTCCCCTCTCCTAGAAAGCCAGCAGATGCCTAAAGGTGTCCTGAGCAGACAAGGCCAGTCACAAAAAGCAAACTGAGTGGGAAGGGGGGGAATAGACAGGTGAGAAGAGACTCCTGCCCCCACACACAGCGCCTTGAAACCCCACGCCTGTTCACATGAACTAACAGGAATGCAACACTTGCTGGAGTAGACCCTTGGGTATTAGTATCCAAATAATTCAAATAGTCTTACTCATCACTAGGCTAATGTTTAAAATAGTTCCAAATTAATAACTTCCAGAGTGTCTTACTCCTTAATACAAAAGGATAAAGCTGAAAATTTCAGAATAAAACCATTTTATCAATCCATCCAGATGTGCTGTTAAAATCCAGAGATTAGAAGGCTTACTCCTTTTTTTGTACACACCTGAAATATTCATCATGTAATAAAGTGTTTCCCCACCAACAACTTATTCAACTGCTTCTCTCAAAAAAGACTTCCATTTGGCAAATTTCATTTTTAAACTAAAGAAATACCTGCAAATAAAAGGCATTACAAGTCATTAGTTTCTCAAACATTTCTTAACAGAAACTTCCCTTTGTTTAAGAGTTCAGCATGACAGACACCAATGCACAAGTAATCTACATATCAGTGATCTGTAAACCTTCTAAATGAGTCATAAAAAATTAGCCACCTTGGAAGTTCAAAAGAAAAGAGATTCTGCTCAGAGTCATGAGCTACCAAAGAGATCAGGGTGCAAGATTAGTTTTATGTTATTTGACTGCTTCTGCCATTTCCAAAAGCTCTTCAAGGTTTGCATTTTTTTTTTAGTTTGCAATACAAAGAAGCATGGGAAACCAGAACTTCTGCTTTACACATTGAGAAATGTATATTAAAGCAACATTTACAGGAAGCTTTTCTCATTGCTCACTAAAACCTGGAAAGGTCAAAAGAAGGATACAAGAACTATTATTATAAATAATCCTCCATTTTAACACCTTAAGATGGAGGAATGCTGTATTTTATGCCTTGCCTGAAACCAGGAGGAAGATAATAGCTTTCACGTAATGAAGAAAGGTCTTAGAAATCTTAATTTAAAAAAAAAGCTATTTATCTTTAAAGATCATGAACTTCACATCATAAAATGTGTGTATATGAACAGTATAACTCTATATAAAATTAGAAGTTTTTATTTCATATTAGCAGCGATTAAAAAAAAAAGAGTGGAAAAGTAAGTAGGTTATCACAACCATCAGAAAACAACTTTTTAAGTTTTTCCTTAGAGGACACAGTGGTGAACACTGTATGAGAGTCCTGAGTCAGAGATGCGACACCCCCGCAGTTCGTTTGCCCGTGTTCAGGGCTGACTTCCACAACGGAGCGGTACAGCCTCACATCAGAGCGCCGTCAGAGAGCAAGAGCTGCAGGACGGCTCAGGGGAGCCTTCCCCCTTCCAACCCAGAGCTGATTTTCAGGCGGGCACGAGCCCTTGGCCCCTGACCGCACAGTGCCACAGCCGTGCTCACACCCTTTCTCAGTGATTCATTAGATGCCTTTTTTACGAGTCAGGTAATTGTCACATGCCGAGTCCTGTTCATTGGAACTGATATACTCCTGTGTGTTTTAATAGGGAAATGTAGCAACATCGCTTTGAGATGCGCTTTCTACTGCCAGGTTCCCAAGACTGCAACAGAAAGGCCTGTGTTACTGAGGGTTCAAAGCAAGCACTCAGTTTATGGGGATGAGGCCAAGGTTATGGAAGAGATTACCAGACATCTATCCCGAAGAAAAGCAAGGCCCCTTTGTGATAATTGAAGAAAATGGATAAGAGGGAGCTAAATGACAAAATTGGTTTTACCCCATATAATACTGCTAATGCAGAAAACGAGTAATTAATAAAAGGGAAAGGCATCCAGACAGACAATACTGATTAACTTGTGAGAACTCAAATTACCATGTAATTGAAATTGGCATAGACCCAGATATCAACATGTTCCATTTGGCTAGAAGTGGACAGTCATCAAAAATAGCAATTAAAATTCAGTTAATAAGTGGATAAAAAGTGGAACAAACCTGTTGGGACAAAGTAATCAGAAATGCAATCAAATGCTATGAATTATTAGGAAAAGATTTGAGGACAAAAATGGAAATTGTTGTTATACCAATGTATAAATCTGTAAGGTTTGAATCCAGACTGTAGTTCTGGTCCCTAATCAGGAGAATATAACAACCCAGATACGATACAGAGAAAGGTAACACGGATGGCCAGTGGTACAGAATGGCTGCCACAAGGGGAATGACTAAGAATACTGGTCTGTAGAACAGACAACTGAGCAGAGGATATTATAGGGGGCTCTAAAGTCATGAATGCCATGGAGAGGGTGAACTGGGATGGCTGAAGATGATGAATGGTGATGGCTGTTCTCTGTCTCTTCCAATGCAAGAACTAAGAGGCATTATATAAAATAAGGAGGAGACTGGTTCAAGACAAATACAGGGAGGTACTCTTTTAGCCAACACATAGCTGAGGTGTAGGAATCCCTGCCAGAGTGCTGGGGGTGCCAGAAACACGTTTGAATTCCAAAAGCGATCACCACACCCACTAGCAGAAGAAAAAACACACTCAGGGGTCCAAAATATGAAGACACCATTCTGACTCAGGAATTCCTATAGTCACAGATCATGGGATGCCGAGAAAATATATTTCATTGTTGTACGCTTGCTCTGCTCCAAAACCCTTGGTAGACTGTTGGCCACTACTGGAAACAGGATGGTAGGTCCAACAGTTCTTTATAACAATGCTCTTGGTGACTTGGTTTTCAATTTTTATATAACGTAGCTTCTAACTTCAAAACTGCAATTCCTCCCTTTACCTTCAAAGGGAATCAACGCCAGAAGCACCCTTGTGGCTATTTTGTCCTTTTTCTTCATAAAACCGAACAGCCTTTAATAAATGAGACTGCCATTATAATTTTATTTTTTTTTAATGAGACAGAAAACACACTGGCTTCAGCAAAGACAACTGCCATTTTTTTCCACTGTGAAATTTAGGAGCACATGGGGAAAACAACAGAGGACCTGGAAATGAAGTTAAAGATACAGAAAATGAGAAAATGCACGGAAATAAGCTACAGGAAATTCTGAAGAATCAGAGGAAACATAAAAGAATCGGAAATCTAGAAGAGGGGCATCAAGAGAGTAAGAAAGGCCATGGAAGCAAATGTAGGATGATAAAGAAAGTAAATGGAAATGGAAGGGCATGAGACAGAGTAAGAATTCTAACACTGAAAAAGATAACATGATTTTATGGAAAAGATAAGCATTATCTGTAATGAGCGAGCGTGGTGTTATTGAGAACTTGAAATCACATGTACATAATAGGGGGGAAAATGTCTTCAAAAAGAAAAAGAAGTCCCACTGAACGACACTCTTCCTCCAGCGTATTATTTAAATGAAGACAATGTAATGAATGTGGGCAATCCAATTAATTTTTTGTGTGTGTGTTTTATTGCCAAATATGAATAATATCACATATAGTATCCAAATTATAGGAAAATATGTGCACCACCATACACTTAAATCAGAAATATGCTTTTCCAGGTTTGCTAACTGCTTTGAAATCTATATACAAGTCATCT
Source organism: Psophia crepitans (assembly GCA_013399095.1). Lineage (NCBI taxonomy): Eukaryota > Metazoa > Chordata > Aves > Gruiformes > Psophiidae > Psophia > Psophia crepitans. Next base: position 94,513 of record VWZZ01004214.1, on the reverse strand, counting down.
CAACAGCTGATGTATCCTGCCTAGGTCCTGAGATGGTAAGTGATCCACAGTTAGTCAAGGTGTAGAGTGCTCCTACTCCACAGTTTTAGCTGTGTGGTCTGGCCAGTGCTATAACTATAGCTGGCTGTAATTCCAGTAGCTTGGTTTCCAAAAGCTTCCAAGCGCAAAAAAATAAAACTTCTGGAAGAAGGTAACTTTGAGTAGGGCAGTCACAACGTTTTGACAGCAAATTAACAACTAACCCAACATTACAAGTCCAGTGTGGTCAAGTGCAAGTGTTTGTTACTAGGATGCTCAGGTATTCAGGGATAAACAGTTTGACCTCATAAATTCTATACCAGAATTTATAGCCTTGTCATGATGCGATGTGACATCACTCCTACTGTCACAGCTTTATCACACATCTCAGTGCTGCCCAGTGACAGGACAAGGGGCAATGGGCACAAACTGGAACACAGGAAGCTCCATCTCAACATGAGGAAAAACTTCTTCACTCTGAGGGTGATGGAGCACTGGGACAGGCTGCCCAGAGAGGCTGTGGGGTCTCCTTCTCTGGAGATATTCAGGACCTGCCTGGATGCGATCCTGTGCAACCTGCTCTGGGTGACCCTGCTCTAGCAGGGGGGTTGGACTAGATGATCTCCAGAGGGCCCTTCCATCCCCTAGCAATCTGCAAATCTGTTGATACAGGATGGTCATTCGCCTCTGCCAATCAGGTTATTCACAAAACCCTCAAATTTCTTTGGAAGGGTTTTGTGAAGTAACTTTTTCACCAGCAAAATTAACAACGAACAGCTTAAAAATCTTGACCTAAGATACCCAAGAAGGCTAAAGAACGTTTACCAGCAAAGGTAAACTCGCTTTTAAACAAACCCCACGGTTCGAGGCATAGGTACAGCCCAGTGATCTTATATTTAAGTGCCCTGCTAGCAGCAATAAAGCTTTCCTTGTTTCACTAACAGGGACGCGCCCACCCCGTCCCTGGCAGCACAACCGCAGCCGACCGCACAGTGAAGCGGCTCTTCCTCCCCGCCGGCAGCCGGCCCCGACCCCCGCACACCGGCGGCGGGAGCGGAGCCCAGCCCGGGCGGTTCCGTGCCCCCGGCAGGCCGCGCCGCGAGCTCCAAGAAATCCTCTGCCATTCCTGTAAATCCATCCGCCTTTTCACTGACTCAGGAATAAGTCCCGGAAACGGCGCCGGCGAACCCAGCGCCCAGCGGTGGGCGGGGAGGGCAGGAGGGAGCGAGCACCGCCGGCCCGGCCTCGCTTCACCTCAGCGGCCCCGCAGCGCCGCTACCCGGTTACACCGCAGGCGGCCAAAGGGACGGCGGGCCGGGCGCGACTCCGCTTCGCGACCGGCTCTCGCCGCTCCCGTCGTCCAGACTTCTCCTCCAGCACGACCGCCCGCCTCGCCGCTCCGCAGGAGAAAGCGACTTCCCCGCGGCCGCTGCCCGCCCGGCCCCAGCCCCGGGCTGCCGCGATGGGAACCAAAGCCCCCGCAGAGCGGGAGCAGAAAGCGGGCTGTCCGCAGACCCGGAGCAATGGGGAGCCCTGCGGCGGCGAGGAGGGGCGAAGGGAGCCCCGGGTCCGAAAGGCGAACGGCGGGCATCGCGCTGCAGTGCAGCTCCCGGGGGAAAGGCCCACGAACCGCCGGGGCACGGTCCCGT
>VWZZ01004214.1:61560-88227 GCA_013399095.1 Psophia crepitans | reverse complement strand
CGAGAGGGGTGTGGGGACGGAGGAGGGGTGGGTCCCTGTGGGCCCGGCGCTCGCCCCTCGCGCATGCGCGGTGCGGTGGGGTGGGGGAGCGTGTGGGTCTCCGGTCCCCCGTCCCTCCCCCGTCGTGCAGGGTCGGGCTGCAGCCACGGGCCGGTGGAGCGGAGCTGATGGGGTCCTCCCGAGAGCTCAGCACGGCGGCCGTGATCGCAGCAGCCGCCGCCGCCGCCAGGCGAGCGCCGCTCGTTCGTGTGCGGTGCCTGTGCCGGATGCTGGGTGTGGGAGGGATGTTGAGGAAGACGGGTAACCGCATGCGTTTTCTTGGCTTCGATGCACCCCCCCTCCATCGCTTTTGCGGTGTGATTGAGCACCGTATCCACTAGTCTGCGGTAGGCAGAGTGTGTAACAAAAGTAGGGCATCTCGCTGAGAGCGAACTGCTGTACTGCACGGTGTTTGCTTGACAGCTTCCTGTCTGGATCCTGCTAGTCTGCTCAGCAGGCTGTTCCCGGGCACTGTCTCCGAGGCTGCGGGCCAGCTGAGGTCTGCCTTCGAGCATGCGCCCTCACAAAGGGGGAATTTGGGATAGTGTGGTCCATATTTTAGCTGGTAAAAAGCTTTTGGGTGCTTACCATCATGAAGAACATACAGCTTGCTCAGAGAGATCCTAACTGAAAGGTTGGGCTCATCTGGATCCATTTCTCTCTTGCTCCAGTTTGTAGTGGGAGAATGTCTATTAAAAACCCTGGCACAACTGGTCTTGGCACAAAGGTCAGCTGGAATTGATTAAGGACTTGTGGCCTTTAATTTTATACAGACAGTTTATAAATGTAGGTAGGTCTTTCACACCAGCTGAGCTGTTCTTATCTAAGCCATATTTTTTCTATAGACTACATTTTACGATGTTTAGACCAGAGCAGCATACTGCATCTACAGCTAACCATCAAGCTCAGGAGCATCAGAAAAGGGTCCAGTTAGTTCTCTGGATGTGATGACCAGGATCTAGTGTACTGCTGTAGTTTTGGTTTCTCCCAAAAAACAGTCAGCATGTGATGAAAACAGGAGCAGCACTGTGTTTTCCTTGTAGATCATAGATACCAGTATTATTCCTGGTGCTGCTGTCTCTGCAGATGGAACTGTTTGCTTATGTCATTTTCAGCTTTCTTCTGCTCAGGTTCCTACTGAATACACAACATAAGTTTATCTCTTCTGATTATTTTTTATATAAATACATTTTAGCTGATGCAGACCCATCACTTGTCTCATCTGGTTTCTAACTTTGAACCTTTGATACCTGCCTAATCAAGGAGAAACTCTTCAGATTCATGCTCTCTGAATTTGATTATGTCCCACCACTGAGCGAGTGGGTGTTGTGAACAGAGCTCCAGTTTCACAAGCTAAAATTGTCAGCTCACCTCACTGGAAACGAGTACCAAAATCACTAGCTAGAGACAAGTTTGTATTTGCTCTTTCAGTGTTCATGTAAGCGTGGGCAGAGGTCTCTCATTAATTCTCTATCATACGGAGCCAGGATGTAAACAATGATGAAGAATGCTGCCGTGATCATATAAACACTGAAAAGGTTTAGAATCTGCTGAGGATGCTGCCTTGTTCTCCCATATTCAGTACCATGATCAGTCTACACATGATAGATGCTAAACTGCAGACGGCTTCACATGTGTTTGATCTGATGTTACATCTCCTTCTCCCTCCTCTCCCCAAAGCCAGGAGGGTAGCTGGAAAGAGGGCTATGTTCTCTTTCTATAAGAACGCTCGGCTCTGTTCTTATAAGTGAAGGCACAATCTAAGATTGCTGGCCTGCTGTCTCTCAGCTTTGCATTGTGTAAGCTATCCACAGGAGAGAATGTGTTCCAAGACTGTCACAATCTTTGTCTAGAAGTTGTTCAGCCTTGCTTTTACTACAGTTCAACACTTTTTAGCACTGGATGATGGAATTAGTCTGTATTTACCTCTGTTCGTTACTGATATGTAAAGTCTGTTGAGCAATTGTTGGGGTTTTCTCACAGAGTCTCCCATTCAAGTCTTTCATGTGCCTTCTCAGGTGACCATAGTAGCAAAGGGCATCTGTTTTCAGAGAGGATGCTTGAGCAGAATGTGTTGACTGAGCTGAGAGAGATAAATCCTTGATAAATGCCAGTGAATGGGTTGATCCTTGCCATGTGGTATCATCAGACCACGCCAATAACTAAGGCTCCCGTGCCTTAGCCGAGCTTTGTCCACTGCAGCAGTTGTAATTCCTGAATTGTGCAGACTGTTCTTTCCATAGTCTTGCTTTTCTTTCCAGTTTCATCTCCATCTCTGACCTACAGCGCCAGCAGGGCATGCCATGCTGCAGCCACCTGACCTGGAACACTCATGAATTTAAAGAATGGGCTCATCAAGGACAAAATGTTCTACCCACGCAGAGCGCTTTGCCAAGGGCTTATCTGATCTTGGTTGGCCATTTAACAGATGGAAGGCAAGAGGACAAAGTGAAGTTGGTAGATGGTTGCCTATACGTGAAGGACAATACTGGGATAATTCCATGTGAGGTATGTCCTCAGACTGAGGGATTCTGTGTTTATTTCCACTTCTGGGGCAGTCTCTCACAGATCACCAGGGCCTTCAGATGGTCTGCCAAAGTCTGTAGCAAAGGAAATAAGACATCTATGTAACAGGCAGGAAAACGGCAAGCTCAGATCCTGCGAAGAGAATAGAACGTGTCAAATTTGTCATTGCTAGGAAAACAGATGTTGAATGTGCTGGCCCTGAAAAAAGAGACAACCTAATGTACAGTTCTGTTAAATTCTCAAGAGTACGAGGCAGCCTGGGAGATCTGTAGATCATAGCACTACCCTTTGTTTGTTGAATTCCAACTAGTGGAGCAGAAATAACTTTCTGGGGAGTAGTACTGGGTGTTCATTGATGCATTATTGACATACTTTCAGGAAATAGTAGCTTGCATGACACTGGAATTAAAAGCCTTCTGAAGGTCATAGCAAGGAGGGTCTAGATAAGCAGTAACTTCTGGAGTGGTGACAAAAGAGCATTGAGGTTGTGCTTTCCGAGGAGGTGGAGACTAGGAAAAAGTTATATTGATATGAACTGAAAACACAGGGGAGAAGAAAATAGGCAAGAATTTTAGAAAAATAATCTGAAAATAACTAAGCCTTGCAGTGGGTTGATTATCGCCTTGCCAGGGGAGTGTAACTATAACCCAGAAATACTAGCTGTAGAGCTCAGCGAATCTGTTCCAGCTTTGCATCTGGAAGGATGGAAGGTCTCCATGCAAGATCAGAGAGTGGGCAGAAAGCACTGCTCTAATTTAGTAGTGAAGCCCAGCAGTAGAACAAGAGTTTGTGATGTGTATGCAAGGGCAAATTACTAATGAACATTTTTAAGTAACTCATCTCAAGCTTTTATCTCATTATCTTTTGTCTTAGCTCCTGCATTTTGAACATGAGTGGCTGGAGTCACTGTTCCTCTTCCCAAGCTGGTCATATATACCACAGACAGACCAGAGCGCAGCAGGGTACCTAGAAATCCTGGTGGATCCAGTGCCAGTAAATCTCCCAAAGGAAGTACTTGACAGCATTCCAGTCACCTACCCGGTATCAGCCGAGCCACTGCTTACCTCCAGGTAAGCACCTAGTGTGCTCAACTCCATCATAACACTGTTGTTCTGGTTTGGCAGGTACCATGAAGAGCACTTGGCTTAAGAAGAGACAGATTCTGTTTTTGCCACAGGTGGAAGCATAATGTTGAATGGTGGAAGCAGAAGTTATACAATAAATAACTTGTCATTCATCAGCTGTTTTTCGGGACTTTCCTGCAAGTTTTTATTCTGTATTTTGACAAAATAAGACAAATTTTAATTATTTATGGACGTATTTTGGTACTACAGAAAGGACATGAGAACAAAGTGGTGATTCAACTTTAACTGAAGTTAAAATTCACTCTTTTGATTAGCATAACTTTTTTTTTTTTTTACTTACAGTGAACCGTAAGTATTATTGAAAGTAATTCTAGATTCTAATATGAATTTAATATACACCTGCCCTGATTTTTGACTGGGATAGAATTGATTTTCACAAGAGAAGCTGGGAGGAGACACAGCCAGGACAGCTGACCCAGAATAGCCAGAGGGGTGTTCCTATTCTCCACCCCATCCCACCGCAGGTAGGGTGAGGAGTGAGCGCAAGCGGCCACATGGTGCTCAGCTGCCAGCAAGGGTTAAACCATGACAGTCCTTTTTGATGCCCAACATGGGGCCTGAAAGGTTGCAATACCAGCAGATCTGACCAGTGTGTGTTAAAACAAATGTTAAATGCATATATTATATTAGTTAAATAGTTGCTGATCACAATGGTGTTTTGTTTGTTCACATGGTTGTGTTGTGTAAATCCTTACTTGCTGTATGTTTTCCCTGTGGCGCTGTTTCTCACCTCTGGGAGAGATGGACCAGGATTCTCATTTTGCTGTACTGTGTGATACCAACTTATGATATGATAACATCACTGGTCAAGAGGTTAAGCTGGTATTTGTATGTGGCATTGCTGTCATGCCCGTACCTCAGATGACATCTCTTGGAATTTATTAATAATCACTCCCAATCTGTGGGGAAGACAGCGGGAAAACATTCTCCCACTCTTTCACCTCCTCTTTTTTCTTTAGAGGCTGGTTACAACAGCTTTTGAGAATGTTGAATACCCTTGGGATGTTCAAGCCAGCACGCTCCTATTGCTGTGTCTCCTGAATGTGTTCCAGGTCTTGTTTAGGGTTACAAACAACTGTTTTAAGAATACTGCCCAGAGATCTGCCTTGAGGCTGAATAGTCATGGCATGTGGGAGAATGTGGGCAGGTACCTGGAGAACTTCTCACCTCCAAAGGTTTGGAACTTCACTCTCAAACAACTACAGGACCCTGAGGAAGTGATAAACTATTTGAAAGGAAAATGCTGTGGCTGTTCCAAAGAGGCACAACTTACTGCGCTGTGCTGGGCCCTGACCAATATCTACCAGACACTGCTCGATAGTAAGTGGCACCCTCAGGAGGAAAAGAGGGAAAAGAGACCAACAGGCACTGTAGCTACTCAAACCCCAGCAACAGGCACTGTGGCTGAGCCAAAAAAACAACCCATTGTGGTATCAGTCACCCCTATATAGAAGAAGAAATACAGGAAAAAAATCAGTTCACTTAGTAAGAGATGACAGTGAACCAGGACCATCACGAGAACAGGAGGAAGAGGCAGAACCAGAGGTCATCGCTTGATCCCTGTCCCTGAGTGAGCTGCGAGATATGCAAAAAAATTTCAACTGCAGTCCAAGCAAGCACATCATTACCTGGCTGCTCCAGTGCTGGGGTAACGGGGCCAGTAGCTTGAAATTAGAGGGCAGGGAGGCCAAGCGGCTGGGATCCCTGTCTAGGAAAGGGCATTTGCAAGGTGATTGGGAAAAAGACACAAGCCCTCAGCCTCTGGAGGCAACTTCTGTCAGACGTAAGGGAAAGGTATCCCTTCAGTGAAGACACTGTATGTCATCCAGGCAGGTGGATCACTATGGAGAGAAGTATCCAGTCCCTGAGCGAATTAGCTGTGCAGGAGATTTTATTTTTACGACCCAGACAATGCGCAGTTACCCACAGATCCAGATGAAGTCCAATGCACGCAACCAGTCTGGTGGAATGTGTACAGAGCACACCATTGTTGTACACCAACTCATTGACATCCACTAACGGTGGATGAAGTGGCTGGCCAACTCTGGAAATGTGAAAAAAGTGTCTCTTCCTCCGTTGTCTCAGCTGTGGACAAACTGTCCCAGAAGGTCCAGCAACTCAAAGAGAGTATGTCCTATTCTCCACCCATACAGACCAGTATCTCAGCTATTAGGAGTGAGCATTCCTGTGCTCAAGACAGAATATATAGAGGGTACAGACCACGAGGTGCCCTGTGGTTTTACCTGTGTGACCACAGAGGGAGCATGAGGAAGTGGGATGGAAACCCTGCCTCCACCCTACAGGCATGAGTATGTGAGTTGCAAGGAAAAACAACCACAAGAGGGGATTCTTCCAGGAAAAACGTTGCTCCAGTTTCCTGCAGGCAGTTCCCCAGAGCAAGCAGAAAGCCTGATTGTACTTATGATCCTCTTGAAGGTACTTCTAAGTCATTTTTACAAGAAGTGAGTAACAAATACAATGAGCAGGATTAGAGCGGCCCTGCCTCCAGCCAGGCGGAGGAGAGGGACAGCCGGGTTTGTTGGGCTATGTGGATCTGATGGCCTGGCACGTCAGACCCCCCAGGAGTACAAGAGCTGCAGTGGACACCAGCACAGTGTACCTTAATGCCATCATGCTGTGAAGGGACAGAACCCATCTGTATTTCTGGAGTGACAGAGGGGTCCCAACGGCTGACTGTACTGGAGGCTGAGGTGAGTCTTACTGGGACGAGTGGTAAAAGCCCCGCCACTGTGAATGGCCCAGAGGCTCCATGCACCCTTGGCATATAGACTGCCTTAGGAGAGGGTATTTCAAGGACCAAAAATGGTACAGATGGAAGGAAATTAAACAGTTGTCTACCTTGCCCAGTCTCTGGGAGGACCCTTCTGTTGTGGGGTTGCTGAGGGTCGAAGAACAACAGGCGCCAATCGCTACCACAACAGTGCACTAGCAGCAACATTGCACCAACCAAGGCTCCCCGATTCCATCCATAAGCTGATTCATCAACTAGAGTCAAGGAGTGATCAGCAGAACCCGCTCACCCTTTAACAGCCCCATATGGGCAGTAAGTCCAATGGAGAATGGAGACTGACAATAGACTGTCATGGCCTGAATGAATCATAGAATCCCTAAGGTTGGAAAGGACCTCCAAAATCATCAAGTCCAACCGTCAACCTACCACCACCATGCCTACTAGACCATGTCCTGGAGTGCCACATCTACATGCTTTTTGAATGTCTCCAGGGACGGCGATTCAACCACCTCTCTGGGCAGTCCATTCCAACACCTCACTACTCTTTCTGTGAAGAAGTTTTTCCTAATATCCAACCTAAACCTGCCCTGATGCAACTTGAGGCCATTCCCTCTCGTCCTGTCGCTTGTTACTTGGGAGAAGAGATCGACACCCTCCTCACTACAACTTCCTTTCAGGTAGTTGTAGAGAGCGATCAGGTCTCTCCTCAGCCTCCTCTTCTCTAGACTAAACAAGCCCAGTTCCCTCAGCCGCTCCTCATAAGACTTGTGCTCCAGACCCTTCACCAGTTTTGTTGCACTTCTCTGGACACACTCCAGCAGTTCAATGTCCTTCATGTATTGAGGGACCCAAAACTGGACACAGTACAATGAAGTCACATTGCTGCTGTGCCAGATGTGCCAGAACTTCGGTATGAACTGGAGCCAAAGGCAGCCAAGTGGTACGGCACACCTGGTATCATGAATGTGGATTTCTTGATCCCTTTGGTGGCAGAGTGCAGGCCACAGTTTGCTTCTCCTTGGAGGGGCATCCAGTACACCTGGAATCAACTGCCCCAGGAGTTGAAACACAGCATCTAGCGTGCATTGGAATAGTGTGAAGCTCCAGAGCACCCGCAATACATTGATGATGTCATCTTATGGGGCAACAGGAGGCGTTTCTGGGAAAGGAGAAGATAATCCACATCCTTCTGAAAGCTGGTTTACCCATACAATGAAGTAACGTTAAGAGACCTCCGTAGGAGATCCAGGTTTTAGAAATAAAATGGCAAGGTCGGCGTTGTCAGATCCCAATGGATGGGGTGAACAAAATAGTAGCCATGTCTCCACTGACTAGCAAAAAGGAAACAAAAACTTTCTTAGGTGTTGTGGGTTTTTGGAGGATGCATATTCCAAATTACAGTGTCATTGTAAGCCCTCTCCATCAGGTGACCCAGCAGAAGAACAATTTCAAATGGGGCCCTTAGCAACAACAAGCCTTTGAACAAATCAAACAGGAAATAGTTCATGCAGTGGTCCTTGGGCCTGTCTGGGCCAGGACCAGATGTAAAAAATGTGCTCTACACTGCAGCCAGGGAGAACAGCCCTACCTGGAGTCTCTGGCAGAAAGCATGAGGGGAGACTCGAGGTCAGCCCCGGGGAGTTTTGGAGTTAGAGCTACCAAGGATCTGAGGCTTGCTACACTACAAACAAGAAAGAGATTTGGCAGTGTATGAAGGGGTTCAAGCAGCTTCAGAGGTGGTTGGTACTGAAGCACAGCTCCTTCTGGCACCCCGACTGCCAGTGCTGGCTTGGGCGATCAAAGGTAAGGTCCCCTCTACACACCACACAGTTGATGCTACGTGGAGTAAATGGGTCGCGCTGATCACACAGCAGGCTCAAATGGAAAACCCCAATCACCCAGAAATTCTGGAAACTATCACAGACTGCCCAGAAGGCAAAGATTTCAGAACACCACCAAAGGAGAAGATGACGTGCTGAAGAGGCCTTATTGTATAATCAACTGCCAGAAAATGGGCAGCAATACACCCTGTTCAGTGGTTGTCCCTGTAGCATTGTGGGAAAGCATCGGAAGTGGAAGGCTGCTGTATGGAGTCCTACAGGACGAGTTGCAGAAGCTGCTGAAGGAGAAGGTGAATCAAGTCAGTTTGCAGAAGTGGAAGCCATCCAGCTGGCTCTAGACATTGCTGAGCAAGGAAAGTGGCCGATGCTCTGCCTCAGTACTGACTCATGAATGGTGGCCAATGTCCCATGGGGGTTGCTGCAGCAATGGGAGCAGAGCAACTGGCAGTGCAGAGGCAAATGCATGTGGGCTGCCCCGTTGGGGCAAGATATTGCTTCCTGGCTAGAGAAGCTGGTTGTAAAAGTACGTTATGAAGATGCCCATGTACCCAAGGGTTGGGCCACTGAGGAACATCAAAACAACCAGCAGGTGGATCAGGCTGCTAAGATTGAAGTGGGCCCATGACACCTCAGGCCATTAAGGAAGGGATGCAACATATAGATGGACTCATGATCAAGGGGTGGACTTGACCATGGATGCTATCTCCCAGGTTATCCATGAATGTGAAACATGCGCTGCAGTCAGGCAAGCCAAGTGGTTAAAGCCTTTGTGGTCTGGAGGATGGTGGCTGAAATACCAATGTGGGAAGGCTTGGCAGATTCTACCATGGCGACATGACAACCACCATGACACCACCACCAGTCAAGTTCTTATCAGATTGCTGAGATAAAGGTGCCAGTTAGATAACAGCCTTATCAGCTGACATTTTCAGTGGAAATAATACTTATACTATGTGAAAACGTAGCCAACGGAATTGCAAATCTTACTGAAGTTGATAATTTCAGGCTTTGCTATACCATGGTTTATCTTCTCCAGTAGAGAATTCTTGGTAGAATTTACTAACAACAAAATGTCACTAATCAGGTTGCTTTAGTTTCTTTTTAGTTTTCTTTTGTTTTAATTTGTTTTTTTCTACTTGTGAGAAACTTACTTGAAGCTTAAGTATTTGATTTAGCTCAACAGACCTTTCTAAACAAGAAAACTATTTCCATAATTCAGTGTGCAGTCTCAGGCTTTTAACATAAAGCTCCTCTGCTATTCCCTGATATCTGACCAATTTTCCATGTTCTTTCTTTAAAAGTGTTACCAATAAAGTGCTCGTACTAGTGTGCATGGATGTTCTGGTATTTATTTCAAAAAAGTACTGTTTATATGTTTTAGAATCAAGAATGCATTTGTTTAGAGTAAGTGGGATGGTTATATATTCAAGTCCAGTAGGAGTCGAAATGAGAAAAACCAATGACATATTTGTTAGTTTTAAATGATTTTTTTTCTCTTTTTTTGAAATGAAAGTTTGAAATTACTAAAGAAATGTCACCTCTCTCTTCTTTCATCTGCTTTCAAGTTTTTCTGCTCTTTTACCTCCTGCCAAGTTTGTTAGGAAGACTCCATTGTTGCTCTCAGGCCTCTTTTGTTTATAGGCTTAGAGCTTCCATGGTGTCACATTCCATGGATCTACAGAGAGTTCTGTTTTCTGCTGAAGAATTGTTTGTGACTTTTTTTTTTCCCTTCTGACCGATAATTAGCTTCTTGTTTGTGGTAAAGCTTTTTATAATCTAGCTGTTGTCATGGAAGTTGTGAATTTGTTCAACTCAACCCTGCTGTCTTCAACTGTTAAGGTTTTTTAAAATGTCAAAGGGATTTAGTATATAAAAGTAAGAATTTTGTAGCCAAATATTGTTTTGAAACCCTCTCTAAGATATGGTCCATATTACCTTTTTGGATCCTTTATTACCAGAAAGTGCATACTGCATATTTGTTTATTTTACTTTTGAATTCTTTCATCTCTCATTTCCTTTGCTTCCTCAATTGACCTCTAGGATTCCCTATAAGAAGAGATCAAAGCTCACTGTGGCAGGTGAATTGGTCAGACTAGGGCCTCTCCTTTGTATTCACCACAAGACATTCTTCTTTCTGTTTCTGAAGTGCTTCACCTCAGCTGTTTGGGTCCCTGTGCTGGTGCAGGTAAGTCCTTGGAATTTTGCTCACAAATTCACTGTCTGTGTATGTACTAGTTGATTAATTCTTTGAAGCTTGCCCTAGACTTCCTGGTTTGATTATTCTTCCTCTTACTAGTGATTCTCTCTCTCTCTTTTTTTTTTTTTTAATTCCATGCAGCCTACAATAGTCCTTTTATCTAAGAGGTCTCGTTCTATGCCCTGCAGAAATACAGCCCTCCTACCTCATGCAGTTGCAGTGTCCCTGAACATCTTGCAGATACCAGCCTTTTGCTAAGAGTGTGAGGCAGTTCTGTTGAAGGAAAAGGTTTTTTGGGTGGGGTTATTTGAGCCAGGAAGAATTTTTACCAGTGCAGGAGATGCTGATGTCACTTTTGGTTTCTCTGCTCTAGCAACCCAACCAGCTGGCATGGCATCATATCCTCCAGTTGGGTCACAAGTACACAATAACAGGCGTCAGGATGTCCAGCCTGAAGAAATCTGGACAAAGGATGTTTGTCAGCAGTGTTTCTTCCTGCCTTCTGCCCTACTGTGCAGAGCAGGTGAGGGAACAACCACTGGACAGTATTTGGCAAGGAGAATCCACTCAATCTTTGTCCCTTGAGACTCCTGAGCAGCTCAGTGATTCTTTGAAGCTGGGAGTTGAAGAGGAGAGGCCAGGATCAACCAAAGAGTCCAAGATCATCTCATATGTGGTAAGGATTTGTAGGGTTAGCCTTCACCCACTTGTGCTCTAAGGTTTCATCTCCTAGCCAGCAAGTTCTTATTACCATCATTAATTTATTTTCTTATTGGTCAGGCCTATGAGTCTCTTGTGTTCTGGGACTTTCTACACTCCTGTAACTTTGTTTGCTTTCTCTTTAGGGTACTGTCACCAAAATACTCAATGTCCAAGCTGGTCTCTTTTTACTGGATAACAAAGTCTGCTTGTGCCTTGCTTACCAGCAGTTGTTGAACTCTGCACGTGGACTCCGACCAGGAGCATGTGTGGAAGTAAGTTGTGAGACTTACAAAGCACAAAGCATTCAGTGGAAAAGACACAGGAACTGGGGATGGCTCATGTGTCTGTGGGTCAACAGAAGGCCATGGGAACATCAGTATTATTTTAGCAAGTAGCTAGAACAAAATTGGGGCTCTTACTGTCTCAGCTTGGTCACAAGAATCAAAATGGTAATTATCTGAGTCCTTCCTAAGCAGTGCAACGTCCTTGGACCTATCTGGTTTATAGACAATCCAGTAGAGTGACGAAGGATTTAGGGTGGGGTGATGGTTTTGGGGAATGGTGGCAGACTAGCCATCTCCTAAGCTGTATGTCTGTATATCTCAGCTCATCGATGTCCACCTCCTGCAGAAGCCTCTGGTATCTTTCCCTTTCATTGTACTTGGCGCTTGCCTGAGCAGCACTGTGGTGCTGAAGAGTTTTTCAAGGCTCAGCACCCTCTACCAGCCACCAGCCTCTTCAGGAAATCTCTACTTGCAGCTGCTCTTCCGCTACAATCTCAATATGCCACTCTACCTCTGGCTGGTGAGCCTCCTGGAGATATTTGAGGAGAGGTGAGCACAGTTCTGAAGTCAAGCTATGCTTTTAAAAATGCTTTGTATGCTATATGGCATCTTCTAGACCAAGGGTTCACAAAATCACTGTGCTTGGATACTAATAGCAGCAGCAATTGCTTCTGGGGTTTACTGGCCTAAGCCATTCATCTAGATTTCACATCATGTCTAGTTGCCTGTACCTTGCAGTTGCTCTTATGAGAAAATCCTGTACGTTTTTCAAGTGCATGTGCAGTAAGCCCACTGCTCTTGGAAGGCTGCAGCACTCCAGAGCATGTGCTCATGTACTCCTGCCTAGGAAGTTTTGTCCTGAAATATGGAAGCCCTGTAGGGATGTGTGCCTGCCAGTGTGGTTTGCTTGGCAAATCAAGGTGGGCGCTGAGGCTGGAGCTGGAAACAGCTGCTACAGCCAGATCACAGATGATATATAGGCTCTTGTATCCTTGCTCCTCACACTTACAGATACTCTGACTTGCCAGTAGTGTGAGCGTTCATTTGAGAGCCTCTGTCTTAGCATGTGTGGGAAAAATCTGCTTATCTCTGGGTCTTCCAGATGGCTTCCAGATATCCCTGACGACTGCAGTCTGTTCACATGACAGCCATGGGCCAGTTTCTGCATTTACTTCTGGGTTCTGTTAGTGAAAATATTTGTGTTTTATTCTGGAATAGTTATGGCTGATCACTCTAACTGCTACCTGGAACTTTATTTTATCTTAGGCAGTCAGGTAGCAGTTTATAGAATGCTCAGTTTTCCTGAGCTTTACTAGCACTGTGGAATTTTTGCCATGCCTTCCAATAAAACAGCTTCAGTTTTCCCCCCGACTGATGCTAGCTGTAAGTTTCAGTTTTTACTAGCTTTTTCACTTCCTTTAAATGTGATTGCTAAGTTCTGCTACTGCTTGAAAGCTGTTCCAGTGAGTTAGTTCCCATCTGTTTTTATTTGAGTTCACTTTCTGTTATTACATCTTTTTTTGACTGGCAGTGTGATCACTTCCAGGCACTCAAAAGCAGTGAGCTAGACTTCTGAAAGGAACACAACACAAATATTGGAACAAGAGCAATCTGTGATTGTTTCTCTGTTGTGATTTTTGGATCCTGTAAAAGAAAGTCAAGTATACCCAACGTGAATAATCATATCAAACTTAGCCAAAATGCATGGAGGTCCATTTGCGTGACTTAGAGAGAGATTATTTTTGGGTGGGTTTTTTTGTCCACTTGAGTTTTGAGATTTTGCCATTTCTGTATATTTTCCTGTTTGTCTGCTTGCCTGGCATAAATCTGCATCACCTTTAAATGTTCTCTTTTTTTAATCACTTCATATTCTTTTTGCACTCTCCTTAGTTCTTGACCTACACAGCACATTTACTCATAACAAGCAGAAAGAATCCCTGACTTACATGCAAAACTCACTAAGAAGTGAGGACTGCTACTGATACTAACTGTCTTCATTTTTTTTTTAGGTTTTCTTGTTTCTTTGGGCGCTGTCGACTGTTGCTTAGCTCTAAGCACCAAAACCCTGGAGCTGCTGAGAAGTTCCTTGTCCCCCTTCTGCAAGCTATGGTGCCAGACAGAGAGGAAGCAAGAGATATTTATAATGAAATCCTAGCAAAAATACACGAGTGTCCTCTGCAGAAAGTGAGTAAATGCTATGTGAGCTGTTTCCTGTTTGTCTTATGGGAAGAAATTCAGCTGGTTCGTTTGTTCTTTCTTTCTGTTTTTTCCTTAGTATTTGACCCTGACCCCCCCGTGCCAGGCCCCACCTTTGTCTGTAGTTTGCCGTATGGCAGAACAGAAGAGCTGGGAAGGCTTCAGTCCATCACAGCTGCTTTCCCCCTTGGAGGCACAGCACATGGGCACCCAGGAGCTGAATCGCAGACTGGCCTGGTCCTACTGCACACTCGCAGCAGGAAGTTTCCAGCCTCGACTGGTAAGTGCCTAGTTGCCTATACTGTCTGTGCCTTGAGAGTTCCTGGTTGTCCCTGTGCCTTTCCTGCCTGTTCCTCCTGTTAGGGAATGACACTGCTTTTCTCACCTGTGGTGTGTTGAACACAGGCTGAATTCGGGCTGCCGGTATGCACACTTTGATTTATGGCCTTCCAAGGTGAGAAGCGTTTGATGCTCTTTGCAGCTTCCTTTCTTTGCAGATACTACTGGGTGTGCTGAGAGTCTCCTCCAGGAGCAGTTCCCTCCAGCTGCGGGACAGCAGCAGCACGCTTCCCTGCGTGATATCCCATAAGGATGGTAGCCCCTTTGCCAATACGGCTCTCATAGGTATGTCCTACTATGCTAAACTTGAGGGTGCTGCGCTTTTGCGGTTTTGCCATCCAGCTCCAAAACAAGGAAGAGGAGACTCGGTATGGAGATGCTGAACTGTCACTGCCTGGCCTCGTGAGTTTAAAATGAGGAAATTGAGTTTACTGGTTTTATGTTCTCTTTTTATTAGTTCAGCTCCTTTCTCTGATGTGTTTCCAGGGTCACTCTTGCAGGTGGAAAAATACCAGCTTGTAGTGGAGAGATTCCTTCAGACTGATTTTCCCTCCTGGGAGCAGCTGGCAAATCTGGAGCATGTGAGGGAGAAAAAAAACAGGTGAGTCCCTTTATTCAGTGCCTGAGTAAAATCATCGCTCTCCAGTTCCACAACTATTTTGGACTATGGTAAAGCTGCTTATCAGCGTAGTATTTCAGTGCCAAAGCAACTGTCCTTTGCTATTTGCAGGAAGGGAGATCTTTGTCAGCAACAAACCCACCCTTCTCCATTTTGTTCAGAATACAAGCCAGCCTGGTAGCTGCCCTTTACTTCAGCCTTTCCTGCTGCTCCTGCCATGTACATGCGGGGCACTCACTAGAAGTCTTTTCCCAGATACTGTCAGGAACAGGGAGTTTCACTGCTACATATTGTCGTTTCAGTGTCTATGTGCAGTTCTACTTTGAGGATGTTCGGGTTCTCTATGCTGCTGAAGGACAAATCCAGAAAGGCCTTAGGAGTGGAAACAGCTCCTCTTTGAGGAAGAAGGATGACGGCAGCTTAACATCTGCGCTGGAAAGCCCAGCAGAAAAAATGCTGAAATTGGAGGATCCCCAGACAGATACTCATGGAAATGAGAGCTATCAGAAGAGTCAGAACAACACTAGAAGAACGAGCTGTGTATCTCACCTGTTCATGGTTACCCAGAAAGAGGGTCTTATGTTACGCAATTACCATCTACCCAGAGAAGAAGATGGAGAAGGACAGGAGCTGCAGTGCAGTTTCCAAGCCACAGTGCTGTGGCTGGGCAGACCTCGGCTCTGGAGCCACCCCAGGGAAATGGAGAATCTGCTGGAGCTGGAGGAGACCAGCTGTGATGGAGAAGAGAGCATAACACAGCAGGAAGTGAGCCAGAAGGCAGCTTTGGGGGTGGTTTAATCAAGCTGGGAGCTCCAGGTCCTCATGGAGCTTGTGTGATAATTAAGGATCAAGATTCCTAATCAACAAGAGAGTCATTTTTGTTCCGGTTACCCTTTATGGTGCTAACCTTACTTCTTAAGCAAGACATCCTCTTCTGGGCTTGCTCTCTTCTTGCTGTATTTTTCTTTTTCTACATTTTTTCTAACATTTCTCATGACTTTTTCTCTCCCTCTCTCCGCTCCCCTCCCCTGTCAGGCACTACTGCTCTTCATGGGGAAGTCTCTACGATGGTTTCCATTTCTGCATCTGGATGGGCTGTATCGCTTCATTGTGCCCCACTGCTCGGTAAGAGAGAGGTTGTCTTGCTGTTTCCTGTCAGAGACTTTTTACTGAACTGCATGTGGGAGTTGAGGAGTCAGAGGGTGACTAAGCTCTTTTCAAGGCTTGGAATTCCCATCCGTCTTGCCAAGGAATTGCTTCAGTTCTGCATTTGGTTAAAATTCTCAGAGCTTTGAGTTCAGTGGATTTTTTTTTTCTTTAAATCGTAGTCCTTCAGTGGCCCTTCTCTCCTATATATCTTTCATCTCCATCCTTTAATAGTCATCTTTCTTGCCTTACCACTCTTCCCTCAGGACTTGGAAGTGTTTGACAAGCTCTGTTTTCCACCCGTGCCAGCAAAGTTCCTGAGCAGGTCGTCCTGCCCCCTGTGCCTGCCTGTCCAAGATTCCTGGTACTTACAGCATGAGACATGGATCTCCTGTCTGACTGAGCGCCAGGTACGCAGTGCCTTATTGCTCTGGGCTTTCACAGGCGACTTGTAGATCTCTCCAGAACCAGCTCAGAAAATTATCGATGCAGAATGTCTTGTTGATGAGACCATTCAGCTCTGAGCTCTGTCAGAGGCTTCACATTTCCCTGCCTCAGAATTAATCTAGGGAGGAAGCATCAGCTGTTTGACGTAGCTCTAAGCATACAGAGCTTGTCTTTATTGCACTGGCTGGCTATAGCCATAAACTACAATCCCTCTGAGTCTGTGTCTCCCACTACTTCTAGCTGGCAGCCAGTTTGGTGCTGACAGGCATGGACCAGAGAATTTTCTCCATTCCAGAAGTACTTAGCAACAGGTATGTTGGTCTGTCCCAAATCAGATGTGACCCTGGCTTAGGGAATGGGTCCGCATTCATCTTTATTGGAGACAGATTAATTATCGACCCTAGGAATATGGTTTAGAAATCTTCCTATCTGCAAGCAGTCCAGACTGAACCCATCCTGTTTATCAGAGCTGAAGGGATTGCAGGTGACAAGACTGCAAAATGGTGTCCAGAAAAAGTTTGAGCTACTCCTGGTGTGGACTAGGTCCCAGAGGTCTCTGCTAAATTCCTGTCAAAAGTGGAAACAGGCACAGCAGGGAAAATGAGGCTGAATGTGTAAGGGGTTTTGTTGGGTTTTGATTGTTTTAGTGTAACTTGCTCAAACAAATACTGGGGTTAGAAGCTTATCTGTTCAAAGCATATTTAATCTGGGATGATATGCATGCAATTTTCACCAGTGCCTTATGGTACACTGAGTTTTTCTTTGCTTGGCTTCTTCCTCTAAGAAAAACAATTAGGAGTTAAGGAGAAAGGAAGGCTGTGATGCTTCTCCTTTTTTCTTCTTCACTGCTGAACCTGAAGAAGCAGAAAGCGAGTTAAAGGGGTCTCTTGTCCCTGGGTGGGGTACACTGCAGCAAGTTGCCCTCAGTCCAGTAGTTCAAGGAAAGGTTCCCCTGAAACTGGGCTCGAGCAACAGCACTCTACTTCACCCTGTCCTTTGTGGCAACCCTGAAGTCAGGCCTTCTTCTGCTCCCTTTGCCTTCAGGCTGGACAGAAACCCTGGTCTGCTCTCAGTTTCACAGGTTCCCTTGTTTCTTTCTCTGGTGAGATAGTGGAAAGGACTTTGTGTGCCTCTCCCAAGAATGAGAAGCCATCTGTGACTGTTGACCTTGAAAAGCGGAAAGGTAAGAGTGTGACAGGCTGTCGGGTAACAACAGATTGATTCCTGCTTCTTTCTGTTTCAGAGAGACAGTGTGCTTGGCTAACAGTGCTCCTCTATCTGAGAAGCGTGAAAGTATGCCGGGCTGTTGCATCCGATTTGCATGTCAGAGGGCTGGGAAACTGTACACTGCGTGTGTGTTGGGGATGGGAATGGGAATACTGTACCTGGAAAATGTGTGAGGTGAAACAATGACAGCCTCGTTGTGTTGGGAGGGGAAACACCTCTAGAAGGTCCAGCTCAGTGACAGACTGTGCTACCTGTGTGTGAGCTCATGGAGCATGTGGTTCTGTGCCTCCTCAGGGAGTCTGCTGCCCAGTGATCACAGCGTGAAACTCAGCGTCTCGGTTGCTCCAGGCTCCCCTGTTGTGGTGGACATTTACATTGCTGCCACCTATCTGCAGCATCTCTGGGGTTTGCTACCTGGGGCCAAGATCCTCTTCCAGAACTTGGAACGCAAAATCTCCAGGTACCTCTGTCCTTAGAGCCCTGATCTAGGCCACAGCTCTGACCTCTCTTACTGTCTTTGAAACCATCTCTGAATCTCTGTTCTCGTGTGGGCTTTCCTCATCCTTTGTCCATACCTTTGTGTCTCCCAATCCCTTGCTAAAATGATTGTCCTACCATGTTACAGATGAAGACCAGATCAGCCATGCCAAGGAAACTGAGTGGTTTGGTTTCTACAAGCTCTTTCTGACATCTGTTCTTCCATATTTCCAGATTTCATAATGTTTATTGCACATACATTGCCTCCAGCTGTGTGAGAGTCATATCTCTGCCCGCTTCTCACCTACCTATTCCTTCAAGGTGAGTCCAGGGTCTCTTTCCACCTTATGGTGTCCCAAGAAAGGTTTGTATGTTCCAAGCTTCTCACAGTCCTTTTTCTTCTAGTCCCGCAGGAGAAGCCTCATCCCCCTCACTAGTGTTTCTATCCAACTTGCAACCTCACCTGCAAAACCTGCCTCGGGCACGGATTTTATGCCACTTGTCCTGTGTACTGACTCTGTCCCTGCAATGGGTTTGCTCACTTTGCAGCAGCATCTTCAAAGAGGTATTCAGGCTTCCACAGATATAATTGTGTTCCTGTCTCGATTCCAAAACCTGTTTTTTCCAGTGTCTGAAAAGGACCGGAAGAACTTGAGAAGTATGTATCTGATACTGGGCAGGCTGGCAGCTGGGACTGAGGGTGAAGTGAAGACATTGAGGGGGAGAATTCTACTCTGTTAATGCTCTGCTTTTCCCATGTTCACTGCTGCTGAGGTTCAGCACCTTTGCAGCAGGTGATTTTTTTCCCCATACAAACTCTTGCCAAGACACTGATCGGAAATGTGGTGAAGTTCTTTAATCCTTTGTGTACTTAATTAGGGGAGGGTTAAAAGAAGCAGTGGCCCTTCCCCTTCCCTCTCGTATACCCACCCGTACATAGCTGTAGCTTTACTCTTCCTTCAGGGGAGGTGCACCCGACAGAATCCACCATGTCCATCACACATAGGAGTGAGGCAAGCCAGTGCACGGTAAGCGCTGTAGAGATTGGGCATGGGAAGAGGTGGGTAGGAGGAAACTAATTACCCCACAGAGAGAAGGGGCAAATCAGACCAAGGATGGGATGTGGACAGAGTAGCAAAGATAGAGTTGTCATGTCTTCCCAGATGTGAACAAACCTCCCTCTCTCTTTACTCAGATCTGTTGTCTGGGACATGGCCCTTGTGGGGAAGCTGGGCATTGTCCTGACCTCCCTCTGCATCTAAGTCTACCTGCTCTCTCCACAGGGTGCTGGTGGAGGATGGAACGGATGAAGCTTTGGTGCTGTGCAGGAACCAGCATGTGGCAGCAATGCTGGGCCTGAGCCTTCTTGATTGGGAAGCTCTGCAGAACTGTGTGCAGAGCAGGGGCAGAGTGTCCATTCAGCATGGGGAAGCTACTGGCACAGGGGTGAGTGGGCTATTTTGGTAGCAATCACAGGTGCTGGGCTCCAGCCTCGGCTGGACTGGATTTCCCTTTGCTGTGGGTGTTTCAGTGGCTCCCTGCCTCCTTCTGCACATTCAGTGGCAACACACCCTTACCTTCCTCAGTGCGTAGAGGAACCTGAGGACTTCATTGCTTGCTACCTAAGGAGCCTGTGCAGGAGTCCTCTCATCTGTCGCCCTATCCTGCTGGATTTCAGCCTCGACAGAAAGCCCTCCAGGATCCCGCAGCCTGGTAAGCAAGCACTGTTGGCTGCTGTAATATTTAGTGTGGGAAGGAAGGGAGGAGCCCTCTCACCAAGCTGGGGAAGGAGAGCTGCCTTCACTGCCAACAAAGCAAGATCTTTGGAGGATTTCCATGGAATTGTGAATTCTGTAGTGTAGAGATGTGTCCTAGCAAAACCATGGTTACAAAAATATAGAAATAATATTATGAATTATATATAATTCATAGTGATAATGAATATCACTATGAACTTGTTTTATTAGCATCCCCCTTTTGCCCTCCCATACTAAGATATAGGTTTATTTCTGCACAGTGCCCCTTCCACGCAAAACTTTCTCTGTTTTAGAGCAAGGTTCCCAGACCTTGGATGGGATGGGATTCTGGCCAGCCAGTTACTGTGCAGACCTCTCAAATCAAGTGGGTTTTGACTTTAGACAGGACAGCAGGTAGAGTCAAGACTAGGCCAGAAAATCCTGACCCTGGCCACAGAGTTTAAAGCTCTGAAGAGTTTTGAGTTCATGGGTGTTGATATCAGAGCTCATGCTGCCACAGCTGTGCAGTTGCTGTGTTAAGGGGATGTTCTTAGCCACTTGTGCTAACCTTAGCGCTTGAGGTGCTGCAGGGGCTGGTTTGCTAAGCTCACCAAAGGATGGTCTGCTGTGGAAACGTCTTTTGACTGTCTTGTAATACTGTAAGTCCAGGTTGCCGATAGTGATAGCTGATGCACTGAGCTTTTTATTTTCTATGTGAGCAGCATGTAATTCACAGTGTTTCACGTGTAAAATGTCTGTTTCCTCCAAGTTGGAGGGATGCTGGCCAAATGCCTTCATCTGCTTACATCCCGGATTCATTATTCAAGCTGTCCTTTGAGGTTTAGCAGATGTCAAGCAGCTGCTGCAAGGCCTTCCCTCCCCCAGCAACTTTTGCAGCTGCGTGCTAGAACAGAGCAGGAGCTCTGTACTGAGTTGTTACAGGTTGTCTCTTTCCCCTGCAGCTCCACTGCAGCTGAGAAACTTTCGTTGCGGTGAAGTGGAGTTTGTGTCACAAGTGGGACCTCGGCTGAGCCTACTGTGCCTGAATGTGGAGGAAGTGGAACAAGATGCCTTAAGCTATCTGAATAGCGAGAGGATTAGGAAGACATCTAGTCACTGCCAAGTGGGAGCCACTGCTTAACATCTCTCCCAGTGGGAGAAGAATTACGGACATACCTACTGGGATTGGGAGCTTTTTTCAATCTCCTTTCCAGTGGGAGCACAGACCTGGGAGCCCTGGGTGAAGGGTGCAATCCTGAAGCTGCTGTGCCTTGTGGAATTCTTGAATGGTCATTCATTATACATATATCTCATCCATTGCCACCAGTGATACCGGGCTACACTTTGGAAGAGAGATGTTCAATATTTCCTACATGATAGCAGTTGCTTTGGGCCTAGAACACACAATGGGTGTATTTTATGTGGTAGTATCTACTAAATAAAGCTATTAAAACACAGTCTAAATAACGCAGTATCTGTTTTAGTATTGAGGTTTAGTTGCTATGTGGGGAATGAGGCAGAATGTAGATCTTTGGTTTATGAGCCAGAGCCAGGCGTTTTGCAGACCATTCGCTGTCTTCATGTGAAACTGTACAGTTGGCACAGATAGTCTTCTTAACCCAATTGAAATTATTAAAATGATGTTTTTAAAGCATTTCCTTCCTCCAAAAGAGAAGGGAAGTGAGTAAGTTACTGTTTGGGGACTAAATCATGGCACTAAATCACAGGATTATATGGGCATTGTTTTGCAGCTTCAATAGTGGCCTGAACATTGCATCGGGCTGGTAACAAGAGAAAGGTAGTGAGGTGCTACAGGCTTGCCCATCTCATTAGGGGGATGACTGCAATGGCACGTGCCAGTACCCATGTTGGAGATCACCATTTGAAGAGTTCCTCTCCCACCTGCTTGCAGTGATGACCAAGTGTTGTGCACTTGCTTTTGGCAAAATAGCATCCAGATCCTTCATCTTGTGCTATAGGCTAGAGAATTCCACACAAAATTAATTCCCTGCCTTATCCCATGTGTAGTGCTCACAGTGTATTTGAACAGCTGCTCTGGTTTGGGTTTTGTTTGGTTTGGGGTTTCCCCTCTGCCATTCCCCCTTAGCTTGGGCTTGATATTAAACTTCAGGTGGTCGTTTTATTGAGCACATGTAAACTGCCTTCCTTCTCAAGGCCTGCTGGCCACTTCTAAGACCAGAGTATGAGTGGCACAAGACCTGACAGATGCCACCATTCAACAATGCTCTGAGACTCCATCCTAAAGGAGATTGCCAAAACAATTTAAAGCAAAGATCTACACAAGTTTTACTAAGACAGTCTCTTTTTCTGTAGGTGCTTTCTGTGAAATGTTAAAGATTTTGTTGAAATTCACCCCTCTACCCTCCTCAAAGAAAACAAAACCAAAAACCCCCAAAATAAACTATCTCAGCCTGAGGGAAATGTTGACTGTACATGATATGAGATGAAGAGATCAAAATCTGATTAAAAAGTGCAACTGAAAGTAGTCCTGTAATATGAATAACACTGACAGGCAATGCTACAGAAATAGATAGGAAGTGCTAGATAACAGAGATATAAAACCAAAAAAAGGCAAATTTGTCTCTATAGTTGTAACTATGTTCAATAACAGTGTTCTGAATTTGAACGTTCCATTGCTATCTTACCAGTCTCCCTCTTTCCTCATTACATGTGAGTCTTCTGTCAGCTGCCACACTACTCATCTGTTCCTTTCTTATTTCACATTACAGATGCAATCATCAGTCCTCATACAGGACTGTGATACGCTGTTTGCCTTTGCCAGGTTGAAGACCTAACGCTTATTCTGAGCCTGATGGCTCTTTTCTAATCCATCAGCGTTTTGCCATTCACAGCATCTTTTTTCAGAAGGTGGGTTTGATTATAGTCTTCTGAGAAGATTGAATAGCCTAACTGGCTCTCTTATTTACAGTTTTATTAGGACATTTAGAGACTTACAAGAATTGAGATGGACAAATGAATTCTGTTTGGAGGGAATTAAGATTTGCTTGCTTTTAGTACTCTTGAGCTTGAGGGACCAGTTCTCAGATGTATTGCAGGAAACCCTTTTCCTGTTTGTCTCTCTGAGCTTCTGCCCATGATCAGGCTTTGGGTCACTAGGTTAATTCAGAGAAGAGAACACATCTTGTTTCTGTGATCAGAGCTTTTCCTTTATTTATGCAACTGTCCTTATCATGTCCCTGACTCTCTTTCTGAAGCCAAATAAAGTATCCTGTTGTTGACACGGGTAAGAAATAACAATACAAGAGAGAAATCAGCTGGCTGCATGTTTGTGCTACTACATGCTCTGGAACTAGGAGGGGCTCTGAAAGTTCTCAGCCCAAGAGGGAGGCAAGCATGAAGCGTATCCTGCCATCGGGGCAGATGTGTAACTGTTCTTCATGGAAAGACAGAGATGTTGCTTTTAATTGATTTTCTGTAGCTCTCCATCACCAATTTACCTCTACAGCCTACCACCCAACGCTAAAGCTGATGAATACTAAAGGCAGTTGTCCTATGCTTTGACTGTCTGCAGCCCTTGCAGGTGTGATTGCTCAGGCTGGCAGCTCCCTCTAGCCCTCCTCAACATATTCCTAGTAGATACTATTTACTGAAGGTGCTGCACTGTGCGATGGAGTTGTCTGAGTAAAGTGGGTGCAAGCAAGGCACGCCTCGTGGGAAGGGAGAGGAAAAAGTCCACACTGCCTGGCCATCATAAACTGTACCCTATGTTCAGAGGGTGTGCAGAGGAGCAAGAAAGATATTAATCTTTTGGGTCAGAGAGAACGTTGAGGAGGGAAGGAAAAGAGAACGAGGGGAGAAGTAAGAGATGACAGTCAACAGTGTAAGAGAAGAATCTCTGAAGTTGCAGAAAGTGATGGGAGAAGCCAGCAGGAAGCTCATGGGAGGGACAAGCCATGTGTCCCACCTAAAGCTGGGGATGGGGAAAGGATGGGGACAGGGGAAAGACACGTCCTCCCATTCTGGGAGGCTCGAGATAGGTCTGCTGCTGCAACAAAACTGAGAAAGCAGGTCTACATATACCGAGCATAGGAGTTATGAGTTTCCCTTTCCAGGCTTACCTCCAGGTCCAGCAGTGTTTCTGATTGTTTTATGGAGGCTTTATATCAACAGGAGATACAGGGAAAGCAGAAGCATCCAGTGACAGGCTGGAAGGGGGGATGATACTGACTCTGCGTTCAGGTTCACCAGCTGCAAGTTGGTCCCCCTGGTAATGCTGAAATCTGTAGCAGAAGAACAGTGAGAGGTTACCAGAATGGGGAACGCAGCAGGGAAGGCAAAATGAGTGTGTATATTTGTTCTTCCCCGTTTTTCTGAATATTGATAAAGTTAGGCCCTGCCTCTGGTGCTGGAGACCCGCTGCAACGAAGCCCTCGCTGTAGAAAAGCTATGACCTGTTCGTGTAGAACAGGAAAAGATATCCAGGGTTTTTGGAAAGTTTGCTTTCCTGCGAATAAGGCGGCCTTTTCAATACAGGGGGTGGGCTGGTGTCAGAGAGATTGTCATTAGTAACAGCTAAAGGGCGCTGCTGGTTTGGTACACAAAAGGGGTCTAAGCTGAACAGGCTAAAGAAAGTGTCAGAAGCTGAGGTTTTGGTTGGTTGGTTTGGTTTTGGTTAACGTTCAAAGGAATACATTCTTTTGAAGTGCGTCCTTCCTTCCTTCCCATTCCCTGGCAGTTCTGTCCCTGTGCCAAGGGAGAGATCGTTATGAAAAACATGTCCTGAAACATCAGGACCAACCACAGACCCTTTCCTTCATCCCAGGGACACAGAGAGAGGTGCTTGCATTAGCCACGGTTTTCAGTTCCCTCCTTGACCAACACGGGTGCTGCGGGAGCCCCCCGCCGCACACAAGAGCACCGCTTAAACTCTCTTCTCCCCTGCGCCTGTGGTCTCTGGGTGGTGTTAAGCTCTACCTGTCACTTTGATGTTGCCTGTAGCCTTGGCAATGTTGTTTTCAATCACGCAGGTGTAGGTGGCGTTAGTGGTGATGTTGTGCAGGAAGGAAACCACTTTCAGAGTGATGTTTTCTGCGTTCAGCTCGTAGCTGGTGTTGGCAACGTGAGGTAGGTACTCCCCGGCGTCGCTGCAGGCTGTCCAGTGCACGGCAGGTCGAGGGAACCAGCGCGGTGCTTCGCACTGCAACGTGTCCCCGCTGCTGCTGTTCTCCACGTGGACCTTGGGGGTGCTGAAGGCTTTGGGAGGGAAAATAGGGAAAGAGTCAGGAAACAGCAAATGTCTCGGAACTGGGCATGAAACACCCAACTGCATCTGCCTTTCAGTCCCAAGTATTTCCAGAGTGCTTGCTGCTCAGCACCGCGTGTAGCCAAACCAAACACAGAGGCCTGAGCCTCTGTCTGAACGGAGGTCTGCGTAGGTTGGGCTGCAGGGGGATGACTACAGGGGACCTGAAGACTCTTAGGACAAGGCAGTCCAGTTTGGCAAGATCAGCTGAGGTCATGGCACAGCTTTCCTGTCTTTAAATAATTCTGCTTAACAGTTGTAAGCTGTGTCCTGGGCTCATAAACTGTTTCCCAAGAGATCCTGGACATCCAAGCTCCCAGAGGAGACTGACCGCAGGACCTGGCCGGCCTGAGGCTGCTCGTGTCTGCCGAGCGCCCGGGCTCCCTGGGCAGGAATCGCAGCAGGCACGGCTCTGCTCATCTCCGCGGAAGATGGGTGGCTGAAAGGAGGTACCTGCTATTCTTGGCAGGGAGAGGCATGCTGAAAATGATTGCTGGGGGAAGGAGAAGATGACTCAGCCTCTCCACTGACTGAGAAGGGAGCCTGACCAACACCTACGGCTTTGTGACGTGGCTCTCATGCTGAATGGGGCTGCGGCTCCGTCTGCACCTGCGGGGGCTGAGGGCAGACTAGGGCATGGACAGAGCTGCAGGATTTATGCCAGCGCCCCTGGATTCAACAAAAGGTTTAAAGCCCAGTGCAAACTCAGCTGTGTTTTAAAGCCAAGGCCATCTGAAGTAAAACTTTATTAGTGTTGCTATCCCAGAAAAACATACCTCTGTATATTTGGGTTTTTTAGGAGAGCAGAGTTCACCAATTTCAATGGAAATAAAACCTAATGTAGCATTCCACGTGTTCTGTCTAATGCCTTCTCTGTGTGGATTACCTTAACCATCAAATCAAGCAATGCAAAAGCAGGCAGATCCACAAGGTTTCAAGGAGGGGTAGGAGACCGAATCCCCACGGGAATTAAGCGCACCTCAGACATGAGCAAAACCCCTCTGGCCTTGCTGTTACCTACAGCAGCCCAAGGAGTTCTCCCATCCTTGTCATTGCAAGAGAAGGGGTCTGTGAGCCCAGCATCCTTTTTTTTTTTTTTACTGCTTGGGAAAGTGCTTCACACAGCAACAGGGCAGAAAACACACTTCCAGTACGAAACAGGAGACTGTGAAACGACACTGGCCAGGCATTCCTGCGATGCCAAGTCTCGTATTGCCTTTCTGTCCCAGGACAGGCTCCCTGTGTGTGACACAGGGAAGTCGCTGCATCTCTAAGACATCTGTCACAAGCTTCTGCACAGAAACCGGTACCCACCTCCTGGTGCTTTGGTTCTGCTGCACCAAAGGAGGAGACCAAACCTACAGAAAAGCAACCTGTCTTGTTCAAGAGCTTTTCTGGTTGCTACTGTCCTGCCATGACTGGCCTGAAGCATAAGACCACCAACGCCCACCTTGTGCTGCTGGTATGGCTGGCCTCGCCACATGAGCAGTCACCCATCTTAAAACTCTGTTTCCTTGACTTGGAGAGGTCTGACAGTTTTTTCTCTCCCAACTTGAGCTGTTGGGATCAAGGGATGTGCTGGGACCTCAGGGATGCCAACAAAAGCCAGTCAGAGCAGCGGTAAGACTACCTACCCGTGCACACTCATCCGTATGGTACAGTCAGTGTAACTCACCACAATGTCATTAGAATCATAGAACCACAGAATGG
>VWZZ01004214.1:39307-61340 GCA_013399095.1 Psophia crepitans | reverse complement strand
TAGGAGAGGTGCTCCAGCCCTCTGATCAGCTTTGTGGCCTCCCCTGGACTCGCTCCAGCAGCTCCATGTCTTTCCTGCACTGGGGACCCCAGAACTGGATGCAGTACTCTAGGTGGGGTCTCACCAGAGCGGAGCAGAGGGGCAGAATCACCTCCCTCGACCTGCTGGTCATGCTGCTTTTGATGCAGCCCAGGACACGGTTGGCTTTCTGGGCTGCCAGCGCACACAGAAAGACCCCGAAGCGACAAAAACAGATGAAACGCTGCCAAGTGCAGTGGGAGCGTGTTGCTTTGTGCCAATGGTGAAGGTGACAGCTGAGCCCAGAGGGTTCAGAAGAATTAAGCACCCACAAGTGAAAATTCAGTGGTGTCTCTATGTGGTTTGAGCTTGACTTACAACAAGGCGAACAATTAACTCCAGCGAATATGTAATACTTCAGGTAACTGTGATATGGGCGGTCTGTGGCTTTGATAGTCATTTTTAAGAACATTAAAAAAATGATATGAAATAGGCTACAATTTTTACTATGCAGCACGTCTCCTGGCTGGAGATATATCTTAATCTAAAGAGAAAAAGCTATCATTTTATCTTTTACAGCTATAAAATCTGAATCTTTATAAGATCCATTAGCTACTCCCATTCTTAGGGGCTCTTTGTAGTCAGTTAAGTAGCTGGCAGACTACCTGTGGTAAACTGAAGAAAAAAGACACGAGCATGAAAATAATAATCTTTTCTGGAACGAGGATGTGGGAAGAGCAGCTAAGGCCACAAACACCTCTGGAAAAGTTTAAAAAAAAAAAAAAACAATAACAAAACAAACCAAACCCCAGTCCTACTCAGGGGTTGATGGTGGCTGCTGGAGGAGCAGGGGCCACTCGCAGCTCCTGCCACTGGTGTAAACATGGGTAGGTCCAACTGAACCATGCTAGTCTGTGTTTTGCAGCAGGGTTTTCTTTCTTGTACCCCTCACCTCCCGTCCTGTACCGCAGCACTGCCGCCCCGCTCCCTCTGGCCGTGGTGACAGAGCACCGGTAGGTGCCGGCATCAGAGAGCTGCACGTCCCTCAGCTCCAGGGAAGCGTTGCCACCGATCACCTGGTCCGCAAACACCGCCGTGCGGCCTTGAAACGACGCGTCTTGCTCTTGCAGGTGGTCCTTCCCGCCTTTAAACTCGTGAACCAGCCCAGCTACTCCCGCCTTGGCCCAGCGGATTGCGATGCTGCCCATCCGGATGTCAGGCTCAAAAGTGCAGCCCAGGATGCCACGCTGGCCGATATTGCCAGGAGACGTCAGCGCTGTCACACTGATGGAGCGTTTTCCTGCAAGGAGAAAGCAAGGCGGCATGAGGAAGGCGAAGCAGTTGTTACCGAAAAGCGGCAAAATAATTCACTCTCTAAGACTTAATTTTGACGTTTCAGAGAGCGGGCATTCTTTATTGCAGCGCTGCGTGCACGGGGATAGCTCCACCTCACGCACCTGAAGACCAGAACTACTATGTATTTGTACTACATTAACATACGTATTCATTGTATTTCCGAGTAATGCTTATCATACTCATGGATTTTCTGGGAACTCATTATCATACATTACTGTTCTTCGCACATGCTTGTTGACGCCTCCGGGTGGTCTTCAGATGAAGGCTTGTACTCTTCTTCACTGTGTTCACTCACTGACCTTTACTTCTGCGCAAACTCAGTCCTGGAATCGCATATACTACATCCTTCAAGACTGGTTTTTGTGCTCATTTTGTAACTTTCTCATTTTTATGGTTCCGCGCATCTGCTCTTCCAAGGCCAAGCCATCTAAAATGGAATTATTCCCAAGCTTCTTATCTTACAACTATTCTGTTTTCTAAGTTATAATGGTTTTCTGTTTGTTTGGTTATGTCTCTTGAGCAGTGACTCTAACTGCTTGAATTGATCTGAACTTTCGATATTCACCGGTGTCACAGCGAGCACCCAGAAAGGCCGGGCGGCTCTGCAGAGGGACGCCAGCCCCAGCCGGCTGCACGCACCAGCCCCGAGGCCGAACAGGCACCGGCACGTCGCAAGAGCACCAGTAGCAGCTCCTGGTGCTGCTGGCGGAGGTCAGCTCTCATAGCTTATGTACCAAGGTAAAGCATAGGAGTATTTCTTTAACAGGCTTCAAAAAGTAGCTTCTTGTGTTTGTTCCAGAAGAATTAGTGTGGTGTTTTCTTGCTTAGTTACATGTATCAGCGATTCTTCTCTCTGCAGCTGCCAGAAGAGTGTGATTTCTGTGTCGTTTCTTAGTCGAGGCCTCCCTCTATGCAGTATAAATGTGATCGCAGTGTGTAATGCTGGCAGAGAAATAAGAGGCTGCTCTTTTACTGGAATCCAAACTGTTTTCTTTCAGTTAAGAGAAGTCAGCATTTCCCTCCCCTGGGGACACAGGTCACATCTCAAGTCCAAATCCTAACCAGCGAGCTTGAAAATTAACTCCTTCCTGGAGCCGGGTCCTCTTTCCTCTGCAGCCCTTCCCAGCGTGCCCTCGCTCAGCACGCCCAGGGGGGGCTGCGTTTTGGCCAACACCAAAGCAACACATTTTTATCGTCTCTGAGAAAGCAGGGGAATGTGCCCCGTCCTTGTAGATGCTGCCTGACTTCTCAATAAATACCATGGTCTCCTCCCATCTGGGAGAAGGAGCACGGTACATTCAGGATTCTCTGTACGCACAGTTTTAGGGCTCCAAGCCTGAGGAAATTTCAGCTAACGCAGCACAGTATCTCCAGCAGCACAGGCTGCGCTGCACGTACCAACCCCTTGCCTCAGCTGTATTCCCATGGAGCAACAGATGGAGTTGGACGTTTCAGTTGCTAACATGCTAGACAGCTAAAGACAAACAAAAGCCTTAATTTCTGCTGTGAAAGCAGAGGCCAGGAACTCACTTCCCAGGGCAAAATGGAGCTGGGGCACAGCAGTGGGGCAGTCCAGTCCACTGGCAAGTTTTTGTGGAAGTTAAGATCCAACAGATATTTCCTCACTGGGCTCCAAGTGCCAAGTGCTGGTGTCTTCTAACCCTACTAACCATACTAACTGAGTATGTGTGTGTGTATAAATATCTGCACTATTTAAAACCTACAACAGCTCACAGTCTCCAAGGAGAGCACAGCCCCGTGTGGTTTAATGCCACAGAGCGATAGCTTGTTGAGAAAGGCCAGAACTCAAGTCACGTGTGCGGCCTTAATTCAGCCATCTGGCACACAAGCCTTATAAAGCGAGCTTTTGTCAAAGAGTCGTAGGTGGCACTGCCATACAAGATCACACCTCAGCCCATGCACAGGATGGAGACGTGGAGGTAGCAGCAGGGCAGAAGTTCATCACCCTGCTGGTAATGGCAAGAAATCTGAGCAGTCACATACCTGAGACACCAAACCCGATGATCAGGGCAATCACCGCAGCCAAGATGATAATGACTGTAGTCATGCTATTGGGGGAAAAAGAAAGGACAACTTTACCACACAGCCCACCTCCTTTCACACCCTGCACCTACAGTGCACGCCTGCAGAGCCAGCGGTAGGAAGGAGGTTGAGGTGAGGTGGCTAAGCCACAGACCTAGAGCAAGGTGACCTGGTGAAGTGTGTGGCCACAGTAGTGACGAACATTTGGGTGAGCGCTCATCATCAAACGTGGGGGACCACGTGGCAGGAGGAGAGGAGACCCAGCTTTTGTCTCTGGGAGGAGGCAGCGGGTCCCAGCGGAGGATACTCCTCTCTGCATCCCCTGGTGCATAAGCGAGCCAGGCAGTCCCTGCAGGCGCTTGTGAGGGACCAGTTCCCCAGGGAGGAGAGAAGAGCACTGACCAGGCTCCTGACCCCAGGAGCCATCTGGTACGAGCCAGGGAGCAGGCAGAAGGGGGCTGGGAACAGGGCCACGCCTGTGACGGTCAGATTTGAGATGCTCCATGAGCAGATAGATAAGGGGCTGTTGAAAGAGAGACTGAGGAAGAGAGACAATCGCTTGCCAAGCCACACAGGCAGA
Organism: Psophia crepitans; assembly: GCA_013399095.1. Lineage (NCBI taxonomy): Eukaryota > Metazoa > Chordata > Aves > Gruiformes > Psophiidae > Psophia > Psophia crepitans. The sequence goes on along the minus strand of VWZZ01004214.1, from coordinate 57,343 downwards.
AGCAGCCCCGGCAGAGGAGGTGACAGGCAGCGTGGCACGGAGCAGCACAGCTCGAGCCTTGCCAGACACAACCCATCCCCGGCACAGCCACAGCTTGGACAGACCCACAAGCATGGCTGGGTGCAGGCTCCCAGCACAGCCAGCGGAGCTGTGACACATGGCCTTGGGCACGTCTCCATGTGGACTGGCAGGCTGTGGCAGCGACCTCGGCTCCCCACCACAGCAAACCCTGAAGCAACTGCCCACAAAAACCCACGGGTACATCCCAGTGCAAGCAGCTCACGTGCTCGTGCCCAACAGCCTCTCAGGTGTGCTGGGTTCAGCCCTGCTCAGGGCTGTCAGAGAAGCCCAGAAAGCTGCAGGAGGTCCTCACAGGGGACTTTACCCCATCCCCAAGCCCAGCAGGGTGCTGGAGGGAGCTGTGCTGCAGAAGGCACAGGCACCAACAGTGGCCACTCCACACCGGCGTCTGGGGCTGCCAGCCCAAGGCTTGTTTAGCCCTGTTGTACACAGAAACTCCTGAGCTGCTGCTTCCCATCTCATCCCCGCAGTCAGGACCAGGCTGCGAGATGTCACAGCCCTTCCACCCACACAAAAATTGCTGTTCCGCTTCAGCAGTGCTGGCTGGCTTGCAGCACGTTCTTTCCCAACGCATCGGGCAGCCTCCCGCACGAGAGCCCATCCATGTCCGTGCAACCACAAACTGGTCCCACCATTAATGTGTGCCTGCGTCAGTTACTTGCACTATTGCGGCTTAATCATTGCAGATGTCATGATCACAGGGCTGACAGGGAGCTCTAGGGAGTTGCACCATGTGAACAAACTGCTCCTGTGGGGAGCAGCAGGGAAGGGAGAAAGGGAGGATGGGTTGAAAGAGGGGATGGAGGGGAGGGGAGATGTTGCAGAAGGCTCACTTGCCCTCCCACTGTCTCCCTTTCATCCGCATCCTTAAAGCCAATGGAAAGTTATCTGAGGAAGCCTCATCTGCACAATGCCAGCACGCTCAGGAGAAAGGACCAGAACTGTGTATTTCGCCATGAGTATGCAATAAGTCAATATAAAGGTGCATACGAGTCCATATATACATTCCCATCCATACCAAGCCCTCCCTGCCTAGATGCCCTCAGAGCTGAGGGGTGTCACGTGTTTGGTTTCCTCCCTGTTCTCATCAGCTTTCACTCATGACCAGAGTGGAGAACAGTTCTCTGCCTGCCCCCTCCTGGTGCCCTGCAGCTGAGGTCACCGCTGACCCTATCGAGGAGGAAAGTGGTGGATATCCTCCAGCCACAGGCTTTGGGCAGCTGGGGACCCATCACCAGCCACCACCTCCCCTGGGGGCCTGCGGGATGAGGACTTTGTTTGTTGGCTCATGTGGGTCCTGCAGTGTGACAGCTCGCAGCAAAGACTTGTCATGTCCCATGGGGCTCAGCACCAAGTCACTGAGGATCTCAGCCAGGCTCATCATGGGACAATACTGTGCTTTCCTATTCCAGGGCAGATATCAAGCCTCTTGTATATGCTGAATAACATCTACCTCCTTGAGGAGCTCCACCAGTTTCTGTGGAGCTGATCCCAGGGTGAGATAGTTGCTATAAACTCAGCCAAGGTTGCCATGAGCAGCCTCAGCTCTCACGCCTGGGAAGCACAGAGCAAGGAGCAGCCAAGCGGTGCTGCCACATAGCAGCAGCCGTGACTCACCTTCACCCTTCCAGACTAAAACCCTCCTTCCCAGGAGCGGGCAGGGAAGAAATTGCTGGGAGCCAAAGGATGCTGCCTGCAGGTTACAGGAGGTTTCATTGGTAACTGCCGGAGGGGGTACGGCAGGGGACAAGCAGCTAGGACACACTCCTGTGCCATCCCTGAACACTTCAGGTTCCACCATACCTGCCTCTGGTCCTAGAAAGGACCCTGTGATCCGAACACCACCTCTGCCCTAGCACTGTGCGTCGCAAAACCAGCCTCAGCTCACCCACAGACAAACACAAGCCAGCACCAACGCTTTCGTCCCCCGCTGGCACCGCCTGCCCCCGCAGCTGCAAAGCCTTGCTAGCCTTGCATCCCGAGAGGTGCTTCCCACCCCGACTTCCAGGCAGCAGCAGGGCTGATGGAAAAAGCCGCTCGTTTGTTACGGGGGAGATGGAAATTTTGGGTACGTGGGTGCCACTGCCCGCTTCAACACCCCTTGCCAGTGATAAGGACAAATCAGGCCCTTTGCAGTTTCCTCTGCAGAAACTGCACGATCCAAGAATCACAAGGGCCTTAAAAATACTTGCCTGTGGGCCTCGGGTGCGTGTTGAGTAGATCTGGAGCGCAGGGCGAACAAGAGGAAGCTGGCAACCCAGCTGCACGCTGACGGTAGCTGTGTTTCGCAACAGTCTGGCCCAGCAGCCCAAGCAAAAAGCAATTTTCTGAGCATCAGCGCCCCTCATACCTCCAGCATCTCAGAGGCACGGGAACAGCCGGACGCAGGCGGCTGGGGCCGCACAAGTCAGAGCCCCGACACCACCCTTGGTTCCTGGTGCCGCTTCGGCAGCCGGCGGGATGCCTCTCTGTGCGTCCTACCCTCTTTTCCGTGGTCCCATTCCTGATCAGCCACATGGAATCTGGCATGAAATTCATTCACTCCCTGCCCGAACGCTGCTGGGCGCAGCCCGGGGACAGAGAGAGGCTTGCAGCCCCGCTGTGACTGGCGGCAGAGGGGTAGTCCTCCTGATCTCCAGCTCCGCTCACAGCAAGCTTCCCCTCAGCAATGGGCTTAGAGGTGTGAGGATCAAAAAAACTGGAAGGTTAAGAGATTTAAAGTCCTCTGCCTGCCTTCTTATGTCAAACCTTACTGTGGAAAACAACAGCATGGCAGGGGCGACCCCGAAGGTAGGGTTTTCTATGTCAGTGAGCGGTTAATGATTGTAGAGCTCAACTGTCCTCAGCACCTCAGGGGTTTTTTTTGGTTTTTTTTTTGTTTTTTTTAATTATTATTATTATTATTTTGGGGGGGGGGGGTTTCTCCTAAAATCAATAAAAACCTCCCACTGCTCATCCGAAGCTTCCCGGAAAATTCACCCCTCCCTCTGGGCTATTTTTGCATTTCAAGGTTAGCCCGAAGAAGCCAATGTCCTTGAAGAAGCCTGCTGCTTCCAATGACCTGCTGCCGGCTGGCTACTCGCAGCCGCCCGGGTCAGGCAGAGGCGCTGGCAGAGCCGCAGCATGGTTTGCAGAGCAGCAAGGGGTAGGCGTGCATTTTTTCACACCCATCGGTTCTCGCATTTCCCTGACAAAAGCCAGCTGGGCTGCCTCCTGAGAAGAGCAGAGCTGCTTATTACGCGCGTTCTATACGCGTGAGGAATATGATTCCCAGTGGATATTTACACCGTGTTATGTTATGTCTACTAGTGACCTCACTTCTGTCAGTGAAACGGTGCTGATAATACTACTTTTTAGCACTTCTTTGATGCCCCATGTGAGAAAGCTGGAGCTCGTGTGTGAGAAGTCTCTTCTGTTCACCTGTGGACTGTCCTTCTGCCCGCTGCTGTTCAGCTCAGGTGGGACGGATAATTCTAACAGCTGAAACAAAGCATTATTTTGACAGAATAAATGCAAGCAGAGATGTCTTGCACACCTCCCTGGAGCCTCTGCCTCTATCCAAGCCGGAAGAGCCCACACCTGGGATGAAGAGATGAGGCTTCATGGTGGTTCTGTTCAAGCAGTCAGGTTTAGATGTAAGCCCAGCCCACGTTCATCAGAGGCTGAAGCAAGTTTGCCAACTAATTTAGCAATCCAGTGCGGGTTATTTCCAACTAATCAGGACATAGGGATATTTGGTAGATATCTTTATGGCCTTCCCCACAATACTTCTTTTTCTGACTCTAGTTTACCAGGACTTGGTCAGTAGCTCCAAAAGAAGGAAGCTCACTGAAACAGGCACAAAACAGCTTGCACGTCTTCCCAGCTCTTACTCCTGGCCCACACAACAAGGAAACTTGCTGTAGGACATCTTCTGACTTTCACCCCACAGCATGCCGATGTGACAGAGGCGTAATCGACTGTCTGAGGGCCAGCAGCAGGAATGTGGAGCCTCCCTCAAGCCATTTGATACCCCAGCCTAACACAGCAGGAACACAGAGCCTTTCTTGAGCCAACAATACCCTGTCCTACAACAGCATTCAAACCTGAAGTAGCATATTCTGGCCATGCAGAGTTTCTAGGACACACATCTCCATCCTGGCTGCAAATGATGACTTGCACATAGGTGTCTGACAGCTACCTGGCCTTACTGATTGTGTAAAAGAAGCTGTACCAGTATTTAAGTAGTTTGGGTGAGTGCAGCGTAGAGTCAAGCTGCAAAGAACTGGTGTCTTGAAAGCTTCTGACAGCAGGGTGATACAGCTGAGGAGTCTGGAAAATGCAATTCCCTCCCTCCTCTCTCCCAAAGCAGATGCAGATAATACCATACCTCCAGAAAATGACCTGGCCTTGGGATGCCATGGTCACGGCACCTACGAAGACAAGCCAAACACCAGGTGCCCAGAGGTCCCACACTGTTCAGCACAGCCACTGTCCTTCGCACGATATATATTCTCCCAGGCTGTCCTGCTTAAATAACTGAACTCAGCTAAGGAGTGGTGAGCCCAAGCAGTGAACTCTCAGGAATGAGGAAGCAGTGAGCATCTCAGCTCCCCCCACCAGGTCAGTCAAAAGCAGGAGGCCTGGTGAGTCACCGGGCAACAGGAGAGACCTCCTACACCAACCATTAAATAAGCATGTCTGATTTAAAACAAAAAAATAACACAGCTCATTGTCTGGTAGCCAGCTAATCCTAGGGTCAGGGCGTACCAGTCTCCCCTGTAGATCCGCAGGACACCCATCACTGGTGGGTTGCATTATATCCAGGACTAGCTCAGGTCTCCTTGCTAAAGTCTCCAACCGTGCTGTTGGCACTGGGCAGGGAAGCCCCACCTGCATGTCCCCTTCTCAGGCCCATGGCAATATGTATCTTCCTCTGCCTCTCTGCTAACGAGCTCCTCCTGGCTCAGCAGTGCTGTCAGAGCCACAGGGGTTCGGCAGTGGCCTCTTTTCTACTGCTGTTTTCTGCTTCTGAACTCCTCCAGACCAAACTACTTCTGCTCCCCAAGGCCAGCTCCTGCTGCTCCCAGATCTGCCATTACAGGGGACATCAGAGCACATAGCGGAAAGAAACTGGAGCAGACCCTGCAAGCCTTTCCCTCTGTGCTTGGCCTCACTCGAGGCCGGGGGCAGGATGAATCGCTCTTGGGCATAACAGGTTGAGAAGGGCAGAGAGATTGTGAAAGAGCAGAAAAGGGAAGGCAGCTTGCACCACCATGTTCAGTTTCCCGAAGGGGAACCTGTATACCCTATCTTCTGTGTCCCAGGGAGGATGGGGAAACGGGAGTTTTCCCATCACCTCCAGCAAGTTCGGGCAATTAGAGGGAACAAACAGCTTTCCCATGGAGAGCTGAGGATGCCCAGAGGAACTGGGAACAGTCCAGCACCTAGGAAAAACCCAATTACTTTCTCTGCAAAAAACAGAGGTTCAAATCAAGACCAATCAATACTGGTCGGTGATGACCAAACTAGCTGCAAAGGCTGAATAGGGTTCAGGCGGGTTTACGATGGCCTGAGGGGCAAACAGCAGCCTTCTAACTGCGCACATTAGAGATCTCAGAAGCGTGTGCTTAGTCTTTTGGATCACAGTTCAACTCCAAAAGATCCTGTTCACCTCTGTAAGGGATGAACATAGCCAGATGTGGTGCACGACATGTAACAGACTTTTCTAGACAGCAGAGAGGGGGATGGAAAGGGCTCGTACAGACAGCAAAGTCGGCAAACTGGATCCTGAGGCACGGTGAGTGGTGAGCGCCCGGGACTCACCACTTCCAGCCTCCTGATACCAGGATGAAGTTACGTATCACAACTTGCGTTGAACCTCCTCCCATGTCCCACCACCTTGCACTGATGAAAGCACAGATCTGAACCTCCACTAAGACTAGTCACCTGTTAGGAAACAAAGTAAAATTAGGAAGGAAATGTTTTCCTGCTGGGTCAGGGAGTTGAATTGACTCCCCATGTGGTCAGAGGAGTGTCACACCCATTGAGGCTTCTGGTGGGGCAGGACCGCATGGCCTGCAGCAAGGACAGAGGAGCCAGGGTGGGACTTTCTGCTTTCAAGAGTGACTGGGCATTGGGTTTACTCAGCCATTCATGTGCTGCTTCAATGTGAGTGCTCGACTGCAAAGCTCATCGCTCTCCAGGTAGAAGAGCTACCTGAACGCCCTGTGCAAGGTCCGTGGCAGGGGTGTGAACAGGACCTACTGCTAACGCTCCAATCTTGGCTGTTACTGAAAGCACGTCCTTCACCCTCCAGCCTCTGCGTGAAACTGGAGTGGAAATCTTTCACCTGAGAATCACTGTCACTCTTTGGTTGTTGCAACAGTTTAAACTTATAAAGCAGTTTTATATGGTTTTCACTTCCCCTCTCCTTTAGCATGGAATAGCCCTTTTTAATATGAAAAAAAAATAAAAATTCTGATTTATTTTGTAGTGATTACTAAACCTCTCCTAATTTAGCAGAGCGTTACTAGAAGCTAAGAATAGCTCTAGGCCATAATGGCCTGGCGGGAAATTCACATTAAGAAATATCCTGTTGCCCTCAGTGACACCTGATTTACGGCTGCCTTCCGTGCATTGCACAAACGAGGTGTCCCCTTTCAGCACGAGTTAACTCCAGGTCCTAGCTGCAGCACATCTCACCGCACAGTCAACGATGGGGTTTACTTCCATGTTGGAAAAGCAGGTCTGTTTCTCAGGCACAGGCAGCCCCAGCAGGACCAGGGCAAGTCCCACTCATCAGGGCAACACCACATGAATTACTGAGCAGCTCTCATGCTTGAGAGGTAAAAACAGGAGGTATTCAGGATATTTCCCAAAGAAATCAAGGGTCTGTGACCACATGGCCTGACCAGCTCTTACCACCGTTGAACCTATTAGTGACATCCAACCAAATGTGGCAGCAGGATCTGGTGCACAAAGCATTACTAGTTTTGCTGAGCTCACTGGCTGGTGGGCTAGAGCTGGCCACAGCATGTGCCTCCCACCTGCATGAGGGAACAGTGGGGCAAGAAGGACTGAAGGTTGGTCAGGGCCCAAGAAGATCTTCAGTGGTCTGGGGGAAGCACAGGCACAAGAACTAGACTGCAGTCACTCTGCCCTTCATGATACAAGTTGTTTCTTTCTTCACAAATAATGACAAGCAGGCAAGTGTGATAGAGTGCTCAAGAGAGGTGAAGGCAGCCAGCAGGTTGGAAAAGACGAAAGTTATCCTTGGGATTTGACAAAAAATGTTGGACTCCTTTCCAGTCGTGTGCTCCCACATCTGTAACAATGGTGTCAAGAGGTGCTGGAGAAGCACTGGAGATGGGAACACTAACGGTCCCACCCTAAAGGCTAGAAGGAGGAGACCCTGGCACTGCCTTTTCAGTTCTACCTGTCCTCAGCCTTGCCTGCCCTTGAAGGGAAGCTGGAAGCAGCAGCACTCAGAACAAGCCCTCATCTCTCAAAACAGGGAGGTGGTGAGCCACCCTTGGCTGGAAATAGGCAAATCCCCCTATGCAGCCTGTGGGCCACATGACAGCCCAGATGGTCAGTGTACCCTTGTGAACCTCCTCCTGCCATGGGAAGGCCAAGAAGCCCTGCGGAGCCAGCTTCTGCACCCTCCTGACATCTTCTGGGGACAAACTAGACACTCACGCACAGAGCTACAAGCGCAGCCGTGTCATCAGTGTGGTTTGTTGCATCTGAAAGTGGGAGAGATACCTTAGCATGGTGCCTGACTCTAGAAGCACCCTGCACGGAGCCTTCCAGGCTGCAGGGCACCTTCTGGGTCTTCCACAATGTTGTTCCTGCTGTGTTTTTCGTTCCAGCCACACTCCGTTTTCCCTACCTAGGGAGTAAATCCTCCTTCACTTGCCTCCCAAAGCCGCCTCTCATGTTCATCCCCATTTTTAGGTGTTTTTTTTTCCAAACTTTGGAGACAGGCAATTTTATCAGCAAGAGCTTTTGTCTTGGGAAAAATATCAATATTTACCGGTGCAGTTCTGTCAGCACTGCATGTATGTCTGTCTTGAAAATACTTTTGCTATCTCAAGGATCAGCTGGTCAGAAATAACATCATGTAGCCCAGCAGACTAACTGCACCTCCTAAGCCACCACTTGCCCAAGGCCGATTACCAACAGAGCACAGGAAGCCGTTCCTGGGAATGGTTGTTGGGGACCAGTGTGAGACTCCAGCAAATCTGGGCAAAGTCTGCTTGCAAATAATGGGAAGACACTCGAACCTAACACCCACAAAGTGACTAAGCTCATTAAATGTCATTTCTGCACATGATTTTTCAACCCATCCTCATGAACAGCCCTCTTTGCCCAAACAGAGTGGTAGACAGTCAATACTTTATAATCCCTGGGACTGACAGCCTTCAAATCTACCCTCCAAAAAAAACAAATAAAATTCAGTACAGGTTAGTGCCCCACACTGTCCGAAAACTGCTCCCCCCATGCCAAAGGCAGACCTCAGCCCAACCTGACTGCAGTTCCCTGCAGGGTTTATACATTCGCTGGTGTAATTCTCACAAACAGCTTCTTGGAAAATGTCAGCGACAGGGTGTGTAAGGGATGCCTACCACAAAGAGAAAACACATTCCTCTGTCTGAGAGGACTAAGATGTTTTGAGACAGAAATTATGTGTCTGGAAGGTAGTGTTGTCCTTATGTGTTCCCTCCGCAACACGGCGTGGAAGCTCTGAGAAAACACAATGCACATGTTGAGGATGAGGGGCAAGAAACAGAAAAACACAGAAAACGAGGCAGTTCAGGTTACATCACATACTGTACTCAGCACCGACTCTGCACATAGCATGGACAAGAATGAGTTACTGCTTGATCCATTAAAAGTTAACTCAAATTAAACTTTCACTTTGAAATTTCAGAGTCAGCAACTTGGAGGCTTAAATTGCCTAACTTGGAGATTTACACTGCCTAACCTTCCCCCGTTTGTTTGACAGCCCTTTCTGGATGATTAATGGAAAGCTATAAACAGCATTTGCATAAGGAGATCTATCTCCTTTGCTGGGAAGAAGAGGTTCCAAAACTGACTTTGTAAGAGGAACAAACAACAAATGAGAATCTTCTAGGCCTGAGCAAACAGACAGCACAGGTTTCTGCTATTTACAAGCCAGCTATCTCCAGCCAGAAAGCAAGAACCAGTCCTTACTGTTGACACTGAAGCAGCATTCTTCTCCCCAGCTGACCAACAGTCAGACCTTTGTCCCCAGCTCCCCAGGCAGCACTAGGAGCCCGTAAAAACACACACCTCCTAGCAAGGTTACCCCCAGGGCAGTAGCGTTCCCAGTCTCAATGACACGAATGTGTTTTGCTGAGAAAGGTATCCAGGGTGTCTGCTGCACCCAGGCAAGCAGCAGGCAGCCATCAGCAGGTTAAGCAGTTGCCATTCTAGGAAAGTGCCTCTTCCTCCTCATCACAGATGTAATTTCCCCCGTTCTGGGCTGGCAGCCAGCGTACAAGCCCAGGAGACACATCCCCCACTCCCCTGTGGAAAAATAGGACAAGGTCTCCTTCTAAAAACAGAGTCTTGCCAAGACTGCACAAGTCAAATCCAGGAGTTTGGTGTATTCTGTCTCCTCCTGCCGCTTTTGTGTAGTTGCCCCAGTTCAGGACAGACACCTGCAAACTTAGGCCTATGGCTCCTACCGATGCTCATACTGTCCCCGAATCTTCCCTTGGTGACCTGGGTGCTCTCCTGACTCCTGCATCACCCCCAGCATCGCTATGTCCCATACCATCTCCATGGAGAACATACAGACTGGCTGAATGACATGCTAATTCCTATTCCCAACAGCACTGTGGCTTTTCCTGGGATTTCCTTCAGATAACCTGCCCTGCTCTTACTTTGCAGGAAGGGTGTAATGAGACTACAGCTTACTTGGAGAAAACAGAAGAGTTGCAAACACAACAGCAGCTCCCAGGAGTGTGACTGTGCTATATGCACCACACATCTAACAGAGAGGCAGAAGCCATATTCAGGCTGCCAAGCCTTTCCAAGGCACAAACACAAACCCTTTGGAATGTGCCCCAACAAGCAGCTTTGGCCTCTTCAAGGACAGCAGAGACTGTCGATCCTGTAGAATGAAACACATCTTGACCCTCCTGTGAGGTAACCGCTCAGACTGAGTTTCCCCTTAGAGCCTGCCTGACCCCACAGGCCTCGAGTCCTTGAAAGTATAAGCATTCAGTGTTTGCTCCTGTTCAGGCACAAAACAACTTTCAATACACAGCCCTGGGTGGAATATAAGGCACAATTTTATTTTTCTGGCAGTGAGGTTATGCAGCAATCACAGGGATCCTGTGGTCTGTGCTCATGCAGCAGCCAGCAGCAGTGCCCTGGGCTTGCAGGGGCTCACCTGGCTGCTCAGAGCACCACTGTCCTGACCAAACTCCTCTGCGAGGTGTCGCTGGGTGGCCCTGCCAAACACTCTGAGCTCTCCTTCACTTGTCCACAGCATGACCAGTGCGGGCAGCCAGGGTGACCTTTGTGTCCATGGCCACAGCCTTGGTACCCACCTGCAAGAGAAGAGACAACCAAAAATGGGCCAGAAAATCCCAGTGCGTCCGAGGCTTTCAGAGAGTGCTTCAGCCCTGGTACTTCTCTAAGATGAGGAGTCATGCGCTGATGAGAGCACAGCACATTCAAGGCCAAAATTAAGAGGGCTCCTTAAGGAAAGGAGAACCACAGATGGGGACCTCCCTGTTCCAGTCACTGGGGAAAGCTGAAGACTTCCGTCCCCTTGCCTGTTGAGCAATGTAAAACACAGGCCTGCAGAACCCTGTGCCAGCCACTGGTGGCTATGGCTGGAGCTAGCTACAGATCAAGCACACGAAAAGGAAAAGGCTGGTTCTATACTAAAACATGCAAAACACACAATGACACATCCAGATCAAGGGCAGGAACACTGGTTGGGATTAAACAAATAAGGGAGTGGAACTCTCAACCTAAATGAGTGAGGTTTTTCCATAGGAGAGCATTGGGCACTGTGTGACACAGCCCAGAAGCTCTCAACATGCCAGCACTGGAACAGGAACAGCATGGCCACAGTGCTGCTTAGCCTCACTGAGAAGTGTGGGGACAGCTGAGCACCCACCTGGCATGGTCCCCCCACAGGCACAGCGAGCAGCTTTCTGCCCTCCGCTTGAGCAGAAGGTGCAGCAGTGAAACACGCCCTGGTGCTCACGGAACTTGTTTTTCACCATCAGAGTGAACGGCGAGCCCTGCAGAGGACAAGCAAGCAGAGAGACTGCTGCAGTGGATGCTACTAGATGTTGTGTCTACGTTTCCAAAAACCAGGTGGGTGATGCTGTCAGTCACAGATCACTAAGCCCAGTCTTAAACTGTGAAGTCATAGAGGCAATCCTTAGAAAGATTTGAAGCAAATACTTGGAAAAGAAAAGCAGGTATAGAAGAAGCAGTGCAAGAGAAACAAGAAATGCTACCTGTACATGCTGCCCTTTCACATAGATGCAGACAGCATAGAAGCCTGGCTCCTCAGGGCTGTAGGAAATATGGTAGGTCCCGTCACTGTTATCACACACTGTTGGCTTGATTGCACTACGAACAGAGAGAAGTCAATGAGGTCAGTGACTGGCAGAAAATTGCTCTATACGTGAACCACTGCTTGGACTAGATTTGTGGTCAGGTCCTTATCCTCAGCCTTGTTTGGCAGCTGTGGGTCTCAAGCGAGCTTAGCAGGATGCACAAGCAGTGCTCAAGCTTTGGGTACCTTTCACACACACCTGCTACTGGGAGCTGCAATAACCATACAAAGGAAGTCACACAAAGCTAGCTGCACTGCAAGGATTTGTAGCAACCCTGAGCATTGAAAGTGCAGAAGACAACAGACAGCACACTTGCAGGTCAGATTATCCCATCAGATAAGAGCCCTCAGAAATGAGGTAAATTCACAGCTTCAGAGAGCAGTTACCTCCAGAAGAGCCAACAAATACGACAGGACATAAAAAGGGCAGGTCTGAATAACTTCAACCATGGCCCCAAATGCATTGACCCCCAATTCTCCTCTTCAGTACTCTGAGGAGTTCTAGGCCTCTGCTGGCGAACTCTCCCTTTCCAAAGTGACGCTTGCTAAATTTCACCAGGAACCCTGGTGGACACAGTGCTAGGGAGAAAGCATCGGCTAGTTACTTGGGCACTGATTGCCTGCTTCACATAAAGATGGAATGAGCTCTCCACAGACAATTTTCAGGCATCTCTGCATAGAGAAGGGTGTTCTTCCTAATCCCCACTAATTAGTCTCTTGTGCTCCATGACATGACAATTTATAATCTTCGAGATTTGCAGGCTGTATTCCTCCCCCCCCGTTTCACATCAATGCAGCTGCCTACATCATTTCCTGCCATGAACTGTGTGGTGATACTTCACCCTCCTCTGTAGCTGCTGTGCCTCAACCCAAAGACAGATGGCTTTCAGCAACGGATGTAGCAACTGCATACACGCAAGCACAAGAAATCAAGTTAATGTGGCCACAGCGACCTCTATCCTACCAAGCAAAACCCACATAATCCTCGTGCACACACCCTCCTACGTCGTGTGCGCACTTAAGGAAGGAAGGCACACCGGGGCAATATTCTTGAACAACGATGCTCTATTGATAAGCATCTGTGCAGCCAGCACTGTTTCTGTACACCGTGTCACCACTTCCCCATAGCAAGGAGGTTTAGCATTCTGTCTCTTTTTTCATCAGGACATCCCACCAAGAGCAGATCCTGGAAGAAGTTACACTAGCATCTTGTTCCAGGTGCATCGCACGTACTGTAAAAACGAACCAACATTTTTCTTAAGAACTGACACCCAAATGGTTCTGCGTTTGTGCCTGGCTGCTTTATAGTAAGAAGTGTGGCCTGGAAACAGTTACAAAACAGTTTTTTCTGGTTGGTGATTTTCATCGTGGAAACACTTAGGAGCTTAAGTGCAACCTTCCCTGCTTTCATTAGAAAACCTCTGAACATGTTAAAGTGCTCAACACTTGTAACTACAGGATAAAACACGGTGAAGTCCCGACAGATTCTTTCTCCAGAACATGAACTAGGCCCTTCCACCATCTGTCAGAGGCTCTTGGGCTGGGTGGCCTGTCTGTCTGACTCCGGGCAGTCACTCGGGGTTGCTATGTTTTATGCTCGTTAGGTGTTAAAAACAGGGGCCCTGGGTGTCCAGTGGTAGCGGTGGGAAGTAGCAACAGCTCGCTCTTACAATGTCTAACACCCACTGAGAGCTGAATCCTTTAAGAAGTCCCAAATCACTGGAAGACCCAATACAAATCTGAGTCAACACAGCCAAATATAACCAGTATGAAGCACTTCTATACCGGTGGGAAGACAACCAGTGCCTTTTCCCCTACAGATTCTGACCCACACGCTGAAGCACGTTCTCCCACCTGCCCAAACAAGGAGGGAGCCAGGGTAAGGGGGGCAGAAAGACAAACCCAGTGACCGAGGAGTTCTTGGGTGAAATACTCACCAGCCCCCCTTGTCCTTGTGGGTGATGGTGACCCGCACAGCCTCTCCTCCTCGCCCCATCCGCTCCCCTGTGGTGTCATTGCAGAGCAGGGTAAAGCCAGTCAGCTGGTTCTGACGGGCACTGTGGAGATCTGTAAGGCAGAGAAACAGGACCAGAAAAGATTCACACCAGCCCTGACTGCTACTTCCCACCTATTTCACAGTGTTGCAGTCCCATCAGACCACAGCCAGGACTTGGCTGCTGTGGTGTAAAGCTCCTTCCACTTGCACAGAAAAGTGAATATATGACTGGGGATCAGAAGAGAGTGTACAGCCACAGGCACTGAGGGATGTTGGGCAGGCTTAGCCAGGAGGTCTGTATGGACCAGGGTGGTCTTCCTGCCTGCCCCTCTGAGTCCAGCTGGCATCTTCCCAGAAGACCTCAAGGTGCACCATGCAACCAGGAGGGAGGAAGAACAGCCCCACTGTGCAGCACGGAGCCCCAGAGAGCTCAGCACTTACAGTTTGCCAGGGAAGGGATCAAAGGAGCCCTGGGTCTGTCTCATCTGTCCTGTGCAGGCCATTACTGACCAGAGCTGGCTGTGCTCTGCGAGCTAGTCTGAACGTTGTCTTTGCTGGCCTCATTCCAAGTTGTCAGTAAGCAAAAATCCATTAAGCCATCGATGCCAGTTATTCCCATTGCAATCTCAGCAGAAGCTGTAAGGGGAATGAACCTACTCACTCAGCCACAGAGAGGATCTGCCTGGGCTCATACAGAACAGCTGGGGCCACTGGGAGAGCATCATGTCCTGCCACTGCAGGCACCATTCCCAACCCAAGTAAGCTGTGGGTTTTGGCCAACGGGTTGCTCTCCTCACACCTCAGCCCCGTGCCGAGGTCAGTGATGTTGCAGAGAGCAGCTTCAGTGTGCTCTATATATATGGATGGGGACATCTCTCTGGCTCCCTGCCCAGCACGGCTCCCATAGGCCCTCAGCAAGCAATGCAGCCTCCAGCAGGGCTCTGCCTCTGTCCCTGGTCAATGCCGGCAGAGCAGGGAGCCAACAGTGCCTTAAGCTGCACACTACGTGGGAACAGACAACGGAGAGGTGACTTCATGGAGCGCTGCGTTCCCTTTCAGCTGTTGCACAGCACCCCGTTACCTTCCCCATGCAGGGTACATCTGGCTGGATCAACCACTTTATTGAGAATGGCCCCAAAAACTTCATAGCCGCAACACTGCCCTGCCCTCTCCTGGGGAGAGAACTGGATCTGGTCGTCCACGCTGGGGTGGGTGCTGTAAGCAATGCTGTTCAGCTTTGCCAGCCGGCTTGCCACCACCCCTTTGGTGATGAGGATCTCCAGGTCCGAGCCGCTTGTCAGCAAGCGCTCTGTGAACTCCACGCCTGTCCTCATGTCCAGCAGCAGCTGCCGCAGCTGAGCCTTCTGCAAGTGCAGCAGGTTTTCCTTCTGCACCTTCAAGTTCTCCAACTGCTTCAGCAGCCGATCCCGGTGCTCTTCAATTGCTTTCACATAGCCACTGGCAAACAGACAGATCTCTGTGGCCACGGCCTCTGCACGACTGCAGACGGCATTGCCCATGTCATCAATCTGGCTCAGCACATTCTCCAGGGCACCTGTGTGCTGCTGGGTGCTTTTCAGCAGCTCCCGCAGGGCATCCCCATGCCTGTGGATGACATTACCGGTGAAGTCATAGCGGTGCCACCGGTGCCTATCTACAACGCAATCCTGGCACACAGGCTGGTCACACTGCTCGCAGAACAGCCTTAGCTCCTCTGTGGGATGGGAAGGGCAGAAGAGAGGCTTCCCAGTCTGGCTGCAGTCCTGGGTGTTCTCCAGCTCCGTCACAGCATGAGAGGCCGTCTTCTTCTGTCTCCTAGAAGGGAGCAACCACATGTCACTTTATGCATGTCGGATATGAAATGCAACCATCCGAGACCGCTTGCGAATGCCAGTCTGTACAGACTGCAAGTCACAGTGTGCACCGCTCCCTCCTGTCTCCACTGAAATCCACACTGCATGAAGGGAGCTGTGGCCTCCTAAGGACAAGACTCCACACAAGAGATGATGGCTCATTTGAGGCTGCTCTCAGGCTCCCTGCACGCCGTCAGCACTGTTTTCAGACACAAGAACCGTGTGCCCCACCACGGCCACACAGAGACCAGGCAACGGGCTGTCAGGCTGCTACTGCCAGCAGCCCCTTCATGGAGTGTGACAGAAGTGGGATAGTTGTGATTACCTCCAGAGCCCGCTGCAACAAAGGCAGCAGGAAGGTGGTGAGCCCTGCAAAGTGAGAGCTGGCAGGAGGTGTCTCAAAACAGAATTGCTTACTGACAGTCACTTCTGGAAAGGAAGGGGAGGTGCCAGGCTCCTCAGCGATCAGCCCAACGATTTTCACCAGCTTTAAATTTGTCAAGGCACATGAGCTCAAATATTCCTTAGGGGAAAATCTAGTTCAGGCCACTGCCAGATGACAGTCTGTGGCAAAACATCTGATATTCTGAAAGTTAAACTCCATTTCCTTCTGGCCGCAAGGTTAGGTCCTGCTCAGAGGAGACCAAAGATGGGACACAAAGAATCTGTTATGACCCAGACCTCCACCATGTCACAGGCCGGCACTAGAATATGTCTGTTTTATGGCAGCTAGTTATTGAGCAGGATGTAAAAGCTGCCTTTTCTTCCTTGTATCCTGCACTAATGACTTCTAGAGGTTGAGATGGGAGCTCCAAGCCATAAGCAAAGAAATACTCCAAGGACCAAGCTCCATAGAGTTGCTCTGGCAACACAAAGCAACCTGATCACAGGGCCCGATGTGGCCCTTACACCGTTCCTTTCGCTTCCTACTAATCTCCCTTGGGTCCAGCACATTTTCAAAACCTTCTAGCATTATTTGCATAACACTTCAAATTCACACTTCCCTAAGGCCTCTCTCACTTATTCCAAGGAGCTCCACAGCACCACTCAGATCCTTAGCTATCTTTCCTACATACCAGGAAATAATTTCAAAATGGTTTTCCCTGGCCCTTGTTCTGCTCTGCCATCAATTAAATCAGGTGCAAGTCTGCAGACACTAGTAGGGTGGAAAAATTGTATCAGTAAACACTGAAGGGAGCAGGTCATCAGGACAAATTTTCTACTGCTTCATACCTTCTGCAGTTATTTCTGTCAGTGCAGTAGGCTGCTATTCAAGGTCTCAGTTTATCACTCTCCAGCAGCTTGCATGGGGTATGAGGCATTCGCTAATCAGAATGGTATGCTGAAAATTATAGCCTGGAGAGGAAAGGTAACTAAGAGTCTAAGCCATTTTATCACAGGCATCAGTATCTGCAGGGGGGCAGGGCAGAGAGGAATATGCCTCAGTTCTTTCCGGGGAAAGAATTTGCTAATCAAGTGGAAAGGAGCAGCAAACGTGGAAGGAATAGGCTGAGCTGATTAACTCAGGCTGAAGTTTTCCTGGCTGGTCTTACTGGGTATTTTTCTGACCCTGCCTGTCACCTTCTTGCTTCATAAGGCCATTCAGACCTCCTACCACTTTTGTTTCACGGTGCTGCCTGTCCTCTGCCCCGCTCACTGGCCACTGTGGCTGCCTCCTTTCCAGCTCCTACCTCTGTTGCAGCTACGTCTTCTTCCTGCCTTACCGACATGACCCTCTCTGAGGTACACAGCTCTCTTCTCCTGCCACTTCTTCAGTTTTCCTGTATCCTGACAGAAACAAACCCTGCAACATCAGGCACACTGAGAAGCAATAGTGTGACTGCTCCAACAGCATACTGCTGTAGGCTCCCGGCCTCGCACAAACACTGAAAATGTACACGAGATGCACGGACACAACAGCTAACAGGCAAGCACGCAGGTCGGTCATCAGGAGGCAGCAACCCCAGCGGGCAGGCTTGGTGTCAGGACTTCCACGTATCTTCGCTCACTTCACCCAAGAGTGCCCTTGCACATACACATAGTAAATGTTTCTGGAGAGAGGCAGGCCAGCCGCTTACTTCCCCATCCTCCCTTGGGAGACGTCCCTTCTCCGCAGCAGGACACCACAACATGCAAGGCTCCTGCCCCGCTAGTGCCCTGCGCACAGCCGTGCCTGTCGGGCAGCCGTCGGCCTCCCTGCCCAGTGACGCTAAACCGAGATGCAGGCCAGCGAGCGGGCACCACACGGGCAAAGGGTGGCCTGATTCTGGACTTAACAGCCTCACCTGAGCAGGGCCGACCGACCTCCTGCTAGCTGCTTGCTGGTCCCCACCTGCGTACGGAGCATCCTCCGCAGACGACACAAACCCACTGGGGACTGAGGAAACTGGAAGACACACGGGCGCGCTGCTTTGGCTGGCTCCGCGCGGGCCCCTGCCTGCCACTCCCACCCACACGCTGTCCTCCGGCAGCCCGAGAGGCGAAGGGCGCCCCGCACGCCCAGTGGCCAGGTG
>VWZZ01004214.1:1481-38847 GCA_013399095.1 Psophia crepitans | reverse complement strand
CCACACACCCCCCGCCGCCTCCCCCGGGGCTCCTCCTCCGGGCCGGGACAGGCAGAGGCGGGCAGAGGGCACCCACAGCCCCCTTTGTCCTCGTCCGCCTCGCCGAGGCACCGAGGGGCCTCCCGGACTGTTCGCCGCCTCTGACAGGTCCTGCCTATTCCGAGGCGCTGGGCAGGGAAACGGCCCCTTTCCCCAGGCTGCCGTGGGGAGCCTTGGTGTTTCCAGCTCTTCCAGCTTCACCGGCTGCTCTGCGGGGGCCTCTGAGCGGCCTTTGCAGGCCGCCTTTGCAGACCCTTCGCCGGCCTGCCGCCTGTCTTCGGACACTGGTCGTTTTTCCTTCTGATCGCTGGTGAACTTGCTGGACAACGGAGGAGCAACTTCAGTGAAACTTGAGGAGAAACAGTGCCCCACAGCCAGGCTTCCCCATGACTGCCCGCAGAAATTGTCCAATGGCTCTACTGCTTCGCTTTGCCTGGGAATTAGGGATATTGTAGAAGGCAGGCTTTGAAATCAGAACACCGTTGAAGTCCTGCCTGAAGCTCCCTGGACTTTGAGGGTATCTACACAATTGCTTTTATGGGTCTGATTTGTAAGCTCCTCAAAGAATGAAACCAGATTTGGTTTTTGGGGTTTTTTTTTAAGCTCTTTTCTATAAAACCGTGTTGACTAGCACTAATAATACTCATATAATGTGCTGCATTCGGCCCTTAATGATTGCACTTTATACCAGCTTCTCCGTTAGTTTGCGTTGGACCATGACTATCTTATCTGACCCATCCTGCTGGCCCTTTTGAATACCAACATGACATGAACACCATTTGAAACTTCTGGATTTTAAGTTCCCTAAGTTGTATTAAAAATCAACAAGCAAGAGAGATATTCCGCCAGGTTTTTTTTAGGACTGCTGTGTGCAAAGTATCTAAACCTACTGATCTGTAAATACTTCACCTGTAATGGATGTTAACACCTCTCTGATGCATAATGGCTTGAGACAGACGTCGTCTTCTTCATGCAATACACTCAAACATTTCCGTGTCTTTTATGTTGTAAGGTTTTAGGTCACGATCAAGTGTTTACGACCTTGAAGCTGGTCAAAAAAAGATGTGCTAGCAGCCTCCTTCAGTTTAACTGTTAGTGAGTGAAGTGGCTAGAAAGTTAAAGAGGATAGAAGTTGCAGTAATTGTGGGACAAGATGACTTGATAGTGATTTTAGATGTTGTGGCAGAGAGGAAAGACTCATTCCTTTAATCATGCTGGTGGAAGGAACAGCAAATGGCGCTGTAAGCCTGGATGTGGGAAGAAAACAGGAGAAAAATTATGATGTTGCCCTTGCGCAGGAAAGGCGAGCTACCTAGAGAATGGCAGTGTCTTCCATCGCTGCAGAGCACTGGTGAAATAAGCTGATGGGATCATCTGCCTGAGGCTGATGAGGTTGGAGCGCAGGACAGATCACCGCTGAGTAATGTCTCCACGAGTCATTAGCACGCAGCAGTAGCAACCTCGGTATGACTAGAGGAAGTAACAGTGAAATGAGCTGGAGAGAATGGTCACGAGAGCCTCATGAGACTCAGAGAAACAAAAGAGAAGTAGAAATGCTGTATTAAAAAAAAAAAAAAGCTCACCCAGTGGCCTGCAGAACAGGAGCTCCATTAGTACAAACTTGTGCTTCGGTTTTGTCCCTTTCCCTATAATATTGCCCTCTTGGCAATTCCCAGTTCAGTGGAGGAAGCCCCTGTGCCACCGGGTCCTTGATTGTGGAAGGCAACTCAACAGATACGTACACTGGCGCCCTGTGAGTATCTTCAGGAAACACTGGGCTGCAAAGCACTGCAAGAATTGGACTGGGAGGCCCTTTCCCGTCTCGGGTTACTCAGAGTTTGCTTTGTAACCGGACAAAGCATAAGGATGGAAAATGTGTTAACTATAAGTTTCATGCCCATTGCCGATGGGCAATAAAGAGGCATAGTCACAAAAATGAAACAATGAAAATGTGTCGTTAAAATTATGCTAAGCAATAATGTTTTTCTTTTGCCGCATTCCACAGAGTTGAACGATGGCTAATTATCCTCATTTGACCCAAGATTTACTTAACCTCAAACTTGTTTTCCTGCTCCTATTGTTAAAGATCAGAGCCTCTCCGAGTACTTGCTCTGGGTGACCTGTTCTTTCCCTACCACACTTTCCCTGCCAGTTCCTTCCTCTTTTTCCTGTTTATCTGCTTCTTGCTTCCTACCATTAAGCACTGGATCATCACACAGATTTGATAGTTTCCTTTCCCTCTCCCTTCAAGGACTGTTGACTAATGTTTCTATTGTATTTGCTAATTAGCCTATTCTGGGGAGAGTTTTTATGCTCCTTTGTCACCGAAAATCTGTGAATAAACCCCGTAACACCAATGCAGTGTTAAAAGGCCGGCATTCTTTATTGCAGCGCTGGATGCACGGGGGATAGCCCTGCCCAACATGCATACCAGGCGATCACCAACTCACGAGTTATATAGGACCAAAATATACATATTCATCACATTCATCACTATAGCTGTACATATTCATACTCTCTAACTTGTGATTGGTCAATTCTTTGCTCGCTTCGATTTAAAAACACAGCGCCTCTTAAATTCACTGTGCATGGTCGGTGAGTAGGGGTCCATATTCGAGGAGGGGTCTCTAGTGGTCATCAGTGGTCACACACCCATGTCCACTGACGACCCTCTTCTTGCCAGCACGCACAGTGTCATTGTTGGTCCGTGTCATGGATGCACTTGTGTATGCACCTGTCCAAACCAACCTGCTCCATGAGATTAATATTCCCAGGCCTATTGTCTGGCTGGGTAGGGACTGTACGTAGAACACAGCAGTGTTGTACCTTGCCATGGTCAGTTAGCTCCATTACCTATCACCTTGGTTACAAACTGATTATTCCAAAGTTTCTACCTCACGGTTTCTATCCCACAGTTACACCTTTCCTGTTTATATTTTTCTGAAGAAATATCGGCAAAACTTTTCATATCATGTACTAAAAAATCTTTAAAGCATAATTTTCTATTCTATTCTATTTCCTTCCTAGACTCTGTGAGTAGTGTGGGTATAAACCATTCATTACATTTGGAAAGGGATGCCTCATGCTTTCCTGGCCCTACCTGCTCTGTTAGATTTAAGGACCCCTTTCTGGCTCTCCTGCCATAAGAAAATTGTTTTGTGCTTATTCCCCAGCCACCCAGCTAACAGTTCTTCCAGTTTACAGCAACCTCACCTGGAAAACTCAACAAAAGATTTACAAATGTCCCCCAACCTAGGCAGAATCTCTTCCTTGTTCAGCTAAAACTTGCATTTAAAATTATGTGCCATTTGGGTGGTGGGAGGAGCATTTCCATAGTTCTTTCAGCCACTGGTCTGAGAGTCTATTATTATCAGCCAGTTTACTGAGGCACTGATTTACCGAGGCTGGTGTCTTCCCCAGCCCTTGCTTTCTGCATCCAGCCTGATGTCCCAGGGCTCTCAAAGCCTGAGCACCCCACTTGAGGCCAGCCAGAGCTTAGGCAGCTCCCACCTCCCGGGAGCCCAGGCTGCCCACGATGCTAGGGCCCATCCGAGAAAGATGCCATGCCCAGCCCACACACCTTCATTAGCTGCGTGGTGCCGTTGTGAGGGTAGGTGGGACAGGAGGGTTGCAGGCTCAGAGAGAACAGGCATGTCTATGGATGAAGCCACGTCGTTGTCCTTACGCCAGCGTGCATCCAAGCCTGCCCCTCAGCACAAGGTGTGAAGCAAGTTTAGATCTGGTAACAGGCTCATGGTTGGGTATAAAGTATATGGCATTAACGTGCTCTCTGCGAATGAGATCTGCCCCTGGCTCCAGGTTTTCTATGTATGGTGCCTCTCTTCTGTATGCATGATGTGCGCCCAGTTATAAGGAGAATGCCTTTGGTTGGGTTCACGTGTCCCTATCTCAGCCCAAACTTCTGAGTTGAGCTTGCCTCTCCTTTGACTTCTGCGGCAGCCTCGCTACTGGACAGTGCCCTATTTGTGGGGCTACACAACTCTTGCTTTTTCTTTCTTATCAGGTGGCAAAGACCACTCCCATCAGAGATGAAGGAGTAGGACGGCTCTCCAACATGGCAGAACCAAACTGCAATGAGCAAGTCTGCCCTGGGAAAAGTAGGTGCCAGCTGACCTTTTCCTGTGCTGGGCCCACAGGGCACAGGAGCACATTGCCCCAGGCCAAGGCTCACATGACAGGATTTTTGCAAGCTGAAGGCATGGGGGAATGTGACAGCTGCCGCAGAAACACAACACCGATCCCCTGCTTGGGGACACAGCTTGGGATGGAGAGGGAGGACTTCCACCCTGGGATCTCTCGCAGACTTTCTACACGGCATTTCTGGGGGTACTCGCTCTTTGGAGAAACACCTTTCTTGTCCCTTGAAGTGGGGTTTGTTAGCCCGGTGTGCAGTGATCCAGTGTTACACGCAGAGACGAGACATTGTGTATTCCATATTTGCACAGAGCTGGGTAGTTTTCCCACAAAGCCAGCACCCCGGTTACAGTTTCACTGTACAGCCCAGGGTGTTAGTTCTGCCTGCTGGTCACTCCTCCTAGGCTACAGTTGGTGAACTCTTTGCTGGCTTAGATTTAAGGACACAGCACCTTCTAAATTCACTAAGCATGTGCAATGAGGGGGATCTTTATCTGGGGAGGGGGTGTTTCTAGCGCTGGCGGTGTGGGTGTCGTATTGTAATGAGATGGTTCTCTCTAAGGACACCAATTAGAGGAACTGCGCTGACTTTTGGCTCTCGAGGATGCCCATCTCCTTGTCTTTCACAAGTGGTCTCTGTTCGAGGTTCCTCTGCTACATCTTATCTAAGTATACCTCATTCTCATTAAAAATTTGAAGGTTCCAACGATGGTCCTCCTGTTCTCAAAGCCCTGGTTATCTTGTTCTCGAGCAATAAACAGTAATGGGTGCGCAGCTCAGAACACACAGCCCAAATGTTAGCTCCTCCTTTCTGATTTCAGACACCACCTTCACTACCAAACATCTCCCCTCACACATATACTCATCTGCTCTCTCCTTTCAGTTTGATAGTAGCTTTTTCCTTTCCAGGCTGGTGCTGAGTTTAAGGGACTAAACTAAACTGAAACTCAAGATACTTCATTTAACCTAAGCCCAAGACTCTTCATCTTCATGCCAGACTCTGAAGTACGTTTCCATAAGCTGCTGTGACACATCAAACCCATGCTCCATCAGAAGGACTTCAGCCATTGCAGTGTGTCCTGGGAGAGGTGAAGGAAGCAGGCAGCAAAGCAGCACACCTGGCAGACTAAACCTCTGTCACTGACTAATGGAAGAGGCACAAACACCACACACAGGTACTTGGCCTGACCCTGAAATCGCAAACTGGAAGCTGAAAGGGTACAGAGATCTGGTAACACATGAAACACAGATCAAAAGCGGCAAAAGAGATGGCTGGATCTCTCTTGTCGTCCAGATTTGCAACAGCAAACACAGAGTTCGAGGTGGTCAAGCAATGGTTCTTTGAAGACAAAAGCATCTGCAGCTAAAACACCCAGCAATGCTGGCTTTGTGCAGCCTTGCCCTCGCTGGGGCCTCTGACCAGGCATTCTTGCTGCCCCCTCCTCCCTGCAGCTTTCCAGCCACCTGCTGCACTTTCAGCTTTCTGCCTGCTATATATATTCTTTTTAATCTCTCCCGAGTCCTGCCTACATTTTTTGAAGGGAAGATGAAGCTGGATCTTTTTTCAAGCCAGGTTTTTGAAGGAAACAAGTTTGATGTGATCTGCCAGGCCAGTAACCTGTTCTACCTCCTCGCCAGCCACGTTTGAGATGGGGGAAGTGAGCTGAAAAATAGTGTGTTCCTACATGCAAATGAAGATTGATAAATATGACACTTAATGCTTACACTGAGAAGACAAAGGAGCCATTCTGCTTTTCCTTCACTGCTGGGACCATGAGGACATGAGGATATTACAGTAGAATATTATGTGGGGATGCAGCTATTATGGTGGTGAGGGGTAGGTAGAAAAATGGGGCAGCAACCTAGAGAAAAACAGGACTGAATTAGTTCTGCTGCTCACAGTGTCACCGAAAATCCGTGAATAAACCCCGTAACACCAATGCAGTGTTAAAAGGCCGGCATTCTTTATTGCAGCGCTGGATGCACGGGGGATAGCCCTGCCCAACGTGCATACCAGGCGATCACCAACTCACGAGTTATATAGGACCAAAATATACATATTCATCACATTCATCACTATAGCTGTACATATTCATACTCTCTAACTTGTGATTGGCCAATTCTTTGCTCGCTTCGATTTAAAAACACAGCGCCTCTTAAATTCACTGTGCATGGTCGGTGAGTAGGGGTCCATATTCGAGGAGGGGTCTCTAGTGGTCATCAGTGGTCACACACCCATGTCCGCTCTTCTTGCAGGCACGCGCAGTGTCACTGTTGGCCTGTATCGTAGATGCACCTGTCCAAACCAACCTGCTCCATGAGATTAATATTCCCGGGCCTATTGTCTGGCTGGGTAGGGACTGTACGTAGAACACAGCAGTGTTGTACCTTGCCATGGTCAGTTAGCTCCATTACCTATCACCTTGGTTACAAACTGATTATTCCAAAGTTTCTACCTCACGGTTTCTATCCCATGGCTACAAGAGCAGCTATGGATCATACAATTGAGTCATGTGTGTGTGAGCAGAACAGATCCTACGGCAGCAAGTGTCTGTGGGGTGAACACGTAATATCAGAACATGCCGTCTGGTGGGGTCACTGAGAGAGCACCCCAGCATCAGTATGGGATCCCCACCTGCCACACCCTGCCACGGCCTTTCGCCTGCCCCATGGTCCCACAGGCTAATCACAGCCTCCCCGTTGGCGCAGGCGGAATGGTGTCAGAACAGGACGCTTTCTACAGCACTAGGAACAAAAACCTGGCCTTGCTGCGGGGCAGTGAGAGCAGGGAACACATTTAGGTGAGGTTTGGGGTCAGCATGAAACCTGAAAAAGCAGTGTTTTTATGCAGATATCCGTCTAATGCGAGTCAGCATTTCATTGCAGACAGGTACCGGCCAGCCGCAGTCGTGCAGAGCTTCACACGTTTGCTCTCAGGCAGGAAAGCTTGAGCTGGTGAGCACACATCTGCCTTCAGCATAGCTCTCCTGCTTGCTTGTTTGCTTGACTTGCCCTGGGCTCCTCTCCCCTCATTCACCCAGCTCCTCTCCTGTGCCTACCGCACCGCAGCCGCTCCTGTTCAGTTTGCTGGCCAGAGCGCAGGGTGCGCAGGGTGGGGGCAACCCAGGCTCTATTTTCCTAATGCTTCTGCTGAAAAAAAAAAAGACATGGGAAGGAAGACAAGTATTAAGGTTTTTGCCCATGTGTCCCAGCAAGAATTTAGGCTGCCTTGGATCACCTCTCTACTCCAAGATGGCTCTTTCTGAGCACCTCACTCCCTACCTCAAGAAACTCACCCAGGTGCCGTGTGGTAGAGTACAGAGGAGGCACTGAGGGCTCTCGCAGAGACAAGGGTCTTTTTGCTTTTTTCAAGCTTCTGCTGAAACTATGGCTGGCAAGTTCTCCAGGCTGAAAAGAGGCACTCGCCCTTTTCCTCTTTGGTGCTATAACACCCAGCAGTTCCCAAGAAAATGGGCCTACACTGGAGATTGTGACTAATTGCTAGTGGTGAAGTAACTATAGCCTGCAGCCTGGGGCAGGGGAGAAGCCCCGGCTCCCTGGTAGCTCTTCAGTTCAGCTCCACCCTTCCCAGAGCTGCAGGTCTGCTTCTCTGCAGCGAATGGAGGCTGCTGCCAGTCCTAAGCGCTTTGGCTGTAACCTGGAGTCACACACTCGTTCTGTGCGCTGCCTTTTCCTGCCTGCCTCACGCCTTTTTACTTCTCACCTGGAGAACTGGTGGGTTTGAAGTGAAGGGTGAGAATCACTTGTGCTTCTGAAGAGCAGAGGTGACCCAGGAGCTCTTGGTCTTGCAGCCACTCAGATGCACATCTTTTACAGTGCTGAGGCACCGTGTCTCTCACACCAGCCCATGGGTGAGGCAGGGTTGTACTCAGACTAGGAAAGGTGGAATTTTCCACAGCCTAATCTGCGCCTGTTTCTCTAGCTAAAAAATTGGGTAAGAAAGCCTTTGCGGATCTCTCAGGTTCTTTAGATAACAAACACTATGTAAAAGACTAAGCATGCATCATGCAAAGAGGCATCTTCAATATGTGACAAACTATTCCCATGCCTCTTCCCAGAGAGACTGTTCTGGCACACGACTGCAGTTCCAAAACAGCAAAGCCGAACTGTGGCAGCTGCACGCCTCCCAGCCAGCCTGCGCGTCTGTGTTTTCTATAAGGTGCCGCTTCGTATCCAGATTCGTTCTGTTTATCTCATTCCACATTTAGGGTTGTCCAGATCCAGAAAGTCCCTGGGGAATGGGCCACACTTGTGCCTGCGCTTTCATCTCCTGTAAAGAGAAAAGGCATTCATAGGGCTGTACATATGGGCCCGAACACACACCCTTGGTCTTCCCTGAGAACTGGACTAGTATCACAGCAAAATGCAGTGCGTGTGCTCTGCAATGCAACACCTTAGGGGTGTGAGCCAGGTGCCACGCATCGAGCAGCAGAGGTTTTCCAGCTTCCAGGCACTTCCCTGAGCTCTGCTCAGCAGAAGCAACGCTGGTGGCTGTGGTGGAGGTAGAGCACAGCCTCAGTAAACCAGAGGTAGGAAGTAAGCGTAGGTGAGTGTGTGTGGTGGGAGTTGGCACAGGGTTGTTTCTGCATCTCAGCAAGAAAGGTCCGACAACAAATGCCTTAATAAAATAACTGTTTTGGTAGGACAGAATAACCCTACGCCGCCCTACATGCTGGGAACCCCACATTCATGCAGCATCAGATGGACCCTGGATGGGCTTCTCCGATGGCATGCTGCGCAGATCCCATCCATGGACAGAAACTCCTTTTTGGTCCCTGAAGCTACTATATGGTCTTCTTACAAGAAAAAAAATCTATTAACCATTTCTACAGAAGTTTGTGTAGGAACTTCCTGCTGCACTGTTAGATAAAGGCAAGGCCACACAGATGGTGCAGGAACCAAGTGCCTTTACAAGGAACTGGCTGAGTCTGTCCTGCAGCAAAAGGCAGCCCGAAGGCCACCCCATGCATCAGCCCAGCACAGGCTTGCCCCTGCTCAGGTTAACCATTACATGGTGTCCTGGTTTCAGCTGAGAGAGAGTTAATTTCTTTCACAGCAGCCAGTACAGGGCTGTGTTTTGGGTTTGTGCTGGAAGCAGCGCTGATAGTGCAGAGATGTTTTTGCTGTTGCTGAGTGATGCTCACACAGAGCCAGGGCCTTTGCNCTGTGATGGAGCCCTGCTGTCCTGGGGATGGCTGAACCCCTGCCTGCCATGGGCAGTGGGGAATGAATTCCTTGTCGTGCTTTGCTTGTGCACGTGGCTTTTGCTTTACCTGTTAAACTGTCTGTATCTCAACTCACCGGTTTTCTGCCTTTCATGCTTCCGATTCTCTCCCCCATCCTGCTGTGGGGGAGTGAGTGAGTGGCTGCATGGTGCTCAGCCACTGGCTGGGGTTAAACCATGATACATCATGAGAAATATTTTTCTATCCAGTTGATCCTTTTTTTAAACTTCATCTATCCCTCTGTCTGTGTCCCTAGAGGCACAGCTTCATCTCTGTGGCAGGCTAGAAGCGCAAAGCCTGAATGCTTGAACAGAAAGTTTTGTTCGTTGAACTCTGGGTTCAGTAAGGGTTGTGCAGGGACTAGGTTCAGAGAGACACAGGAGCTGTGCTGATGCATGGAATTCCTCAGCTAGCCTTGACAGTACAGTATTTCCATTCAAAGGCACAAAATAAGTTGTGCCTGCAGAAATGTGTGGATAAGCCTCTAAAAAAGAAGCCTGTTAGCCCTCAGTATGATCATATGTAGATACTGCAATGGAATAGTTACATATTATACTGCAGACACTGCACAGCAACATATGTTACGCCACAGCTGGTCTGAATATCCAGACGCTGTATTTCAGCTCTCAGGAGGAGCATTTCTAAAACTGTGTGCCTGAAGCTTCCCTTATTACATAAAATTCTTTCTGTCTTGTGTTCTTAAAGAAACAAGTTGCAGATAGAAACACCCCAAAGTTTGGCAAACGCAAGGCACTCAGATACCATGGGGTTTAATTTGCCTCAGGCATTTAAATGTACGGCACTATGGAGAAATTTCACCCTTAGAAAAAGCATTGAAAAAAGATAAATAAAGCAGCAAATTTTTATTAATGCACTAATCTGATTAAGCATCTCTCAGTAGTAAAATATTCCAATATTCTTGACCTATAGAGCTGTGAACCTTCCACCCCCTTTTGGTACAAGCATGGCTCTGAAAGCATCCTTAAATTAGACCTTATTTTGTTCATAGTAGCCTTACCCCTCTTGTTGTCATCACAGAGGTTCTTCAGGCTGTAAGAGACTTCCTTGTTTCCACAGTTAAAAAGGCTAAAGCATCTCAGCACCAGTCACCATTGCCTCAGACTTGTAGGGCTACATCATTATCGTTAGGGGTGGTCATTTAATACCCACATAGACAGCACGGAACAACAGTGCCAGATTGCCTTCTTGATGGAGTTAGCTATTCTGAATAGTCGAATTTTTCAGAGGGACGTACTCAAGTTGAGACTTTTCTGTTTAAAAAGACGTTACAGACTTTGTATGTTCTCCCAAAATCTAACAGAAAACAAAAATTAACGTGACAGACCTACAGAATTTTCACTTTCCCTCTAGAAACTGGAACAAGTGGGTATAAGCTTAAAAGCAGCAAGCAAGATGTTTCTGGACTTCATCTGTCTGCTCTCTGCCCTCAGTTATTTATCAACTGTTCAGTATTTCACAACCAAAATAAAACTCAAACAAGGCAACACATTGCACAGTCTCCTTCATGTAACTGCAGAAGAATTCGTGACTATGAAAGAGGAAACGATCGAAAACCCAAGAAAACCCCCAGGTTTTCCCATTCCAAAAATGACATGACACCGCTATTTGCAATGAAGTTGTCAGCTTAGAATTTTATAATCAAACTACTTATAGGAACCTTTCCCATGCTGTCCAAAGGCAGTATTTTCAAAGGGAAATCAATTCCTATGTGGTACACCTGATAAAAGAGGACGACAAGAGAAAATAAAGGCTGCAGCTCTTCTCTGTACCTGCTCTTTAGTGTTCTGCTTACCCTGGTCTGTGGCCAAATGTCCTTCTGCTGACATTTAAGACAAAAAGGAAGAACATGAAAGGCCTGGGAAAAAAGGAAGCAAGGCAGTAAAACGTTTATCATGCAAAATCAGAAAGTCATTGGCAATAAAACACGTTGTACTGGTAACGCCCTGGGACTAGATACCAGCCTTTCTGTGATTTAACACAACTGAAAAATAAAGATCAAATGAAGCCCTACAACTTTCTCCTTCATCTGATAAGAAACATCAGATGTGTCACTGCTAGTGACAGCTGCAGTTTGTTGCTTGGTCTACAACAGGCAAAACAAAAAAACCCCAAGCAGTAACACAGTTTCTCAGCGACTGCCTTCAGCTTTGCGCTGGCCTGTGCAGTTCAGCAGGCACGCTTCCACTTCATCTCAGCCACAGCTCGTTTTGAGCCAGACCTAACCACATCAGTGCAAAGTGGCATCTGAGGTGGGTCGCTGTGCCGAGAGGAAAGTGGGACTCCTCTGCTAACGCAGCTACGAGGCTTTTGGGAGCCAGGCTGGAACTCTGCACGGCCCTGCTGCTCCAGATGGCGGCAAGCTGGGTGCTCTGTGCCTCAGACACTGTTTTACGGGGCAACAGTTTTACAGAGTCGCTAGTCCTGACTCTGAAGCCAGACCTGCAGTCCTCCTGAACCTGAGTTCTGCTGATGTCAAAGAGAGTCGGATTTCACTAACAACGTGAAGGAAAACCAACAGCATTTCTCATCTCACAGAGTGTTTTTAGACTGGAACACAGCTAGATGACTCAACTTGCAAACAGTCATTTGATAGAGCACCTTCCAAGTTAAGGAAACAAGATGATGACTCAAAATATCAATTCTAATCCCGTATTCCAAAAGGAAGCTCAGACTAAATGGTTACAGAGCGATGGTAGCAACCATTAGCTCAGAGGAAGCGACAGTATTAATGTGTGGGCGCTATGGGTATGTAATCCATCCCAGCCTCGGCATTCCTGCCTCTGCATGAGTTGGGGGACTTCTGCCAAGCAATTTTAACTGTTACTTCACAAAATACAGGGCTGTAAACCATCTTCACTTCCCAAAGTTGAAACTGGCAAAATAAATTGCAGAAATATCAATGAATATTTGAACGGGTCCTCTTTTGAATCCCACATTTTTTAGATTTTCTAAATCTGTTGAAAAGACAATCCTCCCCATTTTAAAAAAAAAAAAAGGAAAAAAGGAACAGAAAAAAGAGAAATATTTTTTATTCATTCTCCTAAAACTGAACTGATTGAAAGGATACGGGCTGGCCCCTTTTTACACCCCACTCCATCTATATCTTCAGGGGCAAATGTAACAGTTAAAAGAAGAAAAATATTAAAACAACTTTAGTCAAAATCTGGTTTTGAGACTCGCAGATATTTTCTTCCCAAGACTTGCAGATTTTTTTCATTTTTTTAATCTCCACGATAAAGATTTTCACCCAGATTTACTACAATGTAAGGAACAGATGTATAAGCACAGTCCCAGATTTTATTGTCAACCATTAATACTAAAATGACTACTTTAAAAAGTCAAATAAGAAACAATAAAAACCCATGGTCACTGAGAGTATTATACACACACACATAAAACCGCTTAATACCAGTGTACTCACATCAGTTTTCTGTTGTATCAAAGAGAGCATACTTTAATGCAGAGCAAATAGATTCTGATTTCAATTTCAAATAGTCACTTTATATTTGCTATAAAAATATTAAATGAGATTTTTAAAAAGCAATCCTCAAGTCCAGAGGTAATCCATGGTACATTAACTGCACAGAAAACACAGTTGTTGGGAGCAGCTGTAAACCGCAGAAGGAACAAACTATTTCTGATACAAATTCTTATCCAGCAGGAAGAGACTGGCTTCCCAATCTCCAGGTTGCTTTTGAATGTAGGTACATTCCCTCATCTCAATTTTTCTTGGTTTTTTCACTCCCCTATCGTGTGCAAACACATGCTCCAGAAAGTTTCACATGCATTTTCTAAAGCCTCCCATCTTCAGCATATCTAACGCAGGTATCAGATGCCCATTTGTATGGCTACAGCAGCCTGAGTTTACAGGCTTGTGAAAGATTTATTCAGTGAAAAGGTCAAAACAGTGCATTCGGTCCAGAAACTCATTCCCATGACTTCCAATAGTGCTCTGTGTGGCACAAATACAACAAGCACATGGACTTTTTTACACTAATGTCACTGACATGAAAGCACTTCAGAGTTAAACGTACATTTGGCAAGGGGAGTTACTGTGATCTAATTGTGGTTCATAACAAAATAAAATTAAAAACATACAGGACTTGACTGTTGCTTCCTTTACATAATGTGCATTGACAATGCAAACCAGCCTTCTTCTTTTCGCTTTTCCACCTGCAAAAAAAGAAACCAGTTGAAATTCATACATGATAAACTTCCCACAGACTTGTGCAATGGCTAGGTAAGAGCTCGCTTGCCTCTTGTATGTGGCTCTACCAGTGCGTCATCACGATTACTTGAAATTCTCTGGAGCCACCAGTGAAAGACTGCCAGAGGTTCCCAGTTCTAATGCACAATAATGCCGCAGCAACAAATGTGGTTACATGATTATTCACTTGTAAATAACAGCTCTGTGGCAGCAAACAACTAATGTCAGGTCTCCCCCTACCAATTGTCCAGAATCCAAACTGCCATGAATCGACTACTATTAGCCTCAGTAGATTTAAGGTAGGACAGAGCTCCCTCCCCTTCTTTACCTGTCTCGCTTTTTCCTTCTATGACATCGCAATCAAACAACTCTGGCTGAAGATTTTTCAGTCTTACCTTTGGCCTTTGGCTGACAGGAGTTAATTTCACACTTTCTGATGTGGCACTTAGGGGTGAACAAGGTTTGCTGGAGTCTCCTACAGATCTGCAAGCATTCAAAATGAGATTGAAAAAGTGAAAAAACGGAAGGACTACTAGAATCATGTCTCAGATCTCGAGTTAGGACCCCTCATCATTAGTCTTCAACAACCCACGTCACCTGTCTTATGTTGCACTGCAGGTATTTTAAATGCAAACCATTGAAGCTGTGAAAAAGCTATTGGACCTTTGTCCCATTTCCACTGAGCTGAGTGTGATGAAGTCAGGGAAAGTCCGTGAAGCCAGAGAAAAACATGGCAGTTTTTCTACTGTGTTCAAGTTCTGCTTCATGGGTAATGAAGAAATAGTAAAGGGTTAATTTTTACCTTCTCGTACTGGTCATACTGGCAGGGGAAACACTATCTTCTTTGGAGCTGTCCATAGCAACTGCCACGGGAACAGACACTTCAATTGTCCTCCTTGCATTTTCTAGGCAATAAATAGTAATAGCAGCTTGATTCTGATGAGAACACAGCAACATGGCACAACATTCATTTTATTCTCCCATTTTTTGAGGGCCATCACATAACTCTTTACAATAGCACAGAATATACAGATCAGACATAAAACATCAGGCTAAACATCAAGCCAATGCCCGCTCTCTGAAAATGACAGATATCGAAAGCAGATACTCCAGGCAACTATGGACAACGTGCACAGACCTAGAACGATTCTTCCATGGATAGACCTTCTGGTTTTTGGCAATCAGAAGCTTAGAGTTCTGATTTCTCTACTTTGTTCCTTTAAGATTTTACTTTTCGTGCCAAATTTATGTTACAACAGCCACAGAAGTGTTAAAACTGTTATCATCCCACTGCATGAGTCATTGCCTATGCACCTGCATGCATATGAGCACACACGTCTCTCTCCTCCCACTCGAGTCCTTCCCTTTATACATGTGCACAGGTTAGGAAGGGGGAAAGGGCGGACAGAGCCTAGGCAGAGCATGTGTACACGCTTATGTGCAGTTCTGCCTGTAATTACAATGACTCCATGGAAAGAGAAAGCAGCCCTCACAGGCTGGAAAGAAATTTTCTTTATAGTTACACATGGCAGCTGATCTAGGAATCTGGAATCAGCAAGAATATTCCGTACACTTATTTACCTCCTCAGATGACTGGAAGCTCCAGTCATTTCTTTCTATTAGCACTGGCAGTAACTCAGCGCAGCAGTCTGACGGAAAGAGCACCCAAAAGACCAAAAACTACAATGTGGCTGAGAATCGGATAACCACTCTGCCATGATTTTTCAAAGCCTGATGTAAATACTTAGTCGTTTTATAAAAGATTCTCTAGCAAAGAGGTCTGATTAAAAAGCCTCGTTCTGCCCATCAGCGACTATGGAGCAGAACTGTTCTGCAGGCAAGGACACAGCAAAGAACAGATTTACCATAAAGCATGATATTTGCAGCAGACTAATTACTAAGAAACTAACTTTTAGGAGAAGTTCAGCTGATATATTTTTAGCTCTCTGAAGTAAGGAGTGTTCATACCACACAGTCATTAACAGCAAGCATACCGCCGACCACAACCGCTGAGCCAATCAGATAAGGACAGAGAACTCTGAAAAGGGAACAAACATCACCTTACTGGGTTTTGTTTCTCCTGAAGCTGGGCACTTACCGGTACAATTGAGGGATGGGGGCAGAACAGGAGAGGCCATCGGAGGGACCATATCGGCAGCAGCTAACTTCTGCTGGTCTATTAGCTGCAACAGTTTATCACGTGCTTCTGTACTCTGACGATTCAGCTCTGCTATTCTTTCCTCCAAGCTCTTCGATACCACGAGATGAGTCTACTCGGATAATTACTTCCAATTAAAAACTTAAAATTTGCACCTTCAAGGAGAGCATGCAATACATATCAAGCGCTCTTATGCATTTAATTTTCAAGCCGAAAGTAAATATAATTATACAGCACCTCCTGTGAAAAATCTGATTTTGTCCCTTTCACTGTCCTGTGTCTAAGTCTTTAACTGACTAAACACAAAAATATTTTAAACTGGTCTCCTACAAATACAAGAAACACAGCTATTGTCTGTATCATTTAAGAAAAAACAAATTAAAAAATGCCAACCATCCAGCAATTAACCATAATTAAGAAAATATTTAATCAGACACACACATACAGGAAGGTGCAATCTGCAAAAGCAAATTTCTAGAAGTATCCTGGAACTCATCTTTAAACCTGGTTTTCATCTACTTGGACCACTTCCCCTCCCCCTCCAGTAACTGCTTCCACAAAAACAACACTTCAAAAAGTTTGCATCATGCAACTAAGTATTGCACAACATAATACAATATGGAAAGTGACCACACTCTCAGCCTACACTTACATGAGGAAATTTTACATCTTTAGGATCCTCAATTGAACAGCAATTCAGCCACGGTGATGGAACAAAAGCCAAGACAGTAGCAAGGACAGGGAACAGGCATTTCTGTGATGTTAACTCCACTTGATGGGGTGCCACTAAACAGCTGCTCAGTTGCAGATTAAAGGTTTTCTACGTGAACTGAAGCCTTCAGGTTCTCTCCCAAATATTTTGGGGTTTTTCACCACACAGCAAGACAGACCCAACTAGTACGTCCACTACAATCAAGTATCCGTGAGAGATGTACCTGCATCAACTTTATTCTCACGGGATTCTGGGTCACAGTCGCAGAAGAGATGTTCGGCACGGATTTAAATACGTATTTTGTAAGGTTGACAAGAACTTGTGGTGCAGTGCTTTCACTGCTAATATTATCCAAGCTCCAAGAAGCATACCTGATCATGTTGCAGTCACACCTCTTTCTGCAGCATCCTAAACTTACAAATATGCTGCTCTCAGATACAACACAGGCCCAACATGAGAAACTGCTGTTGAGCTCCTTAGGGAATGATAAAAATCACAAGTCTCCAAGCAAATGAATGAAAAGAATATTTGGTTTGCTAGTCTTTTCCTTAAAACAACTGACAACAGGAAAAAAACAGTCTTAAAACATCAGTAAGCTATGGGAAAGCAGATCAGAGGAATCCAGCCTTCCTTCCCTGTTAAATTCTCACCTGTCCTTGTGAGAAATCTGGACTAAGGTTTGCACTTTGTATTGGGTCTGGCTGATGTAGGCAATCACTTGTGTCTTCAGAGAAGCCTCTGAGTTTGCTCAGTTGAGCTTTAATTAGAGAGTTCTGCCGTGTGAGCTCAGCTATCTGTCCCAGCAGATCACCATTCTGAAGTAACTCTTCAGCTGTGCCGTTTTGTCTAGTGTCGCCCAGGCAGGGCAGACTGATTTTCTCGTAAGAACTCTCCAAGTCTTTGTCTGCAGGAGGAATCGGTTGCCTCTGAGAGATGAGGCAGTTTTCCTCAGTTGCGTTCTTTGTTCTCAGGGAGGAAGGAGAGCTCCTTTCCTTGCACTGTTCTCTTTCAATGTTTTCAGGAGACTGAGAAATGGCTGTAAACTCTACAAACAAGAAATGAAGGGACAGTAAGGAAAGAGATACGTGATCCTCATTCGAGGAAACTAAGTGACTTTATTGCAACAGGCTAGTAATAATCATGCAGGAACATGAATGGTAACATCTAGCTTGAATGGTGTTACGCTACTGATCAAACTCACTCTACTCAAGATCCTGCTGCAAGAACTGATGAGGTTTAATATTTCCTATTGCAAACAATCTTACTTTTAAATTACTTAATTAGAGATTGAGAAAGAAGTCAGAGAGATGATATTGTTTTGAATTTCTTAGCTGACAGATCAAACACTACTTCTCAGTTAGCCCTTCATTTTCCAAAATCCAGTTACCTTATCTAACAAACTGTGTTTGCACTTCAACTCTGATATTTATACTGGGTTTGCAACAAAACTTTTAGAATAATAAAACAAAATAATCCAAGACTTGGGGCATAATAACAAATCAGCTATTTACTCAGCCCCTAAGAAAGGGGAAGCACTCTGGCCAACAAAAGTCATTAGGTATCTTTTGTGGTCATCATTAGCAAACAGCTAACACATCATACACACGCCCAAA
The DNA here is from genome assembly GCA_013399095.1 of Psophia crepitans. NCBI lineage: Eukaryota > Metazoa > Chordata > Aves > Gruiformes > Psophiidae > Psophia > Psophia crepitans. The sequence goes on along the minus strand of VWZZ01004214.1, from coordinate 20,696 downwards.
TATGTTACAGCCCTGTCAGCTGCTGAGTGAACAGTGTTAAGTCCAAGTTGGATTTTGTGATCAAAACCAGATTTTCTATGTTTTATATGTCAAACAGCCCATTCCTTTCCAAGCTTTAGCTTTTACCTCTTGAGCAGAGCACGACATTTAAAAATTTAGACATAAATCTGTTTTATGAATCATTTTTCATAAAGAAACGTTCTAGAAGTTTAACCTTCGTTGAGCCATTTAGCATCCTTAATGACCTTGAAGAGTAACCATACATTTCTCACATAACTAAACTGTAGCGAAGCCTAGGAACATCTGACAGCTGTCAATGGGACTGAAACCAGAGGCTGCTCTATGCAGAACACTACCTTTAGTTCATCTCCTCTGGATTTATTATGTGCCTCCTCACAGCACAGCAGCCCACCAAAAGGCTGAACTAGATAAGAACTTCCAATTGCCCTGCCAACTCCTTAAAAATCAAGATTGGCTCAAAGCAAGAGCATGCAGCCTACAGACATTTCTGTTTTGTCTGCAGCACGGGCTGTGGAGGAACTGAATTTCCAGTCTTCAGTGGTCCTACCATGAAAGGTGATGGAGGGTGGGTTACAACATCAGCCGATGAAGATCTCAGACGATGTGCTGTATGTCACAGACAAATTGCTACAGCAAAGCATACAGAAGTGACAATCAAATACAAGATAAAAATGTCAATCTTGATTGCCGCTGACAGGACTACAGACAGTAGATGGAGAACTGCATGGGAAAGGAAGTCTGAAGGAAATCTAACAACAGGCATAGAAAGAAGAGAAATGCATATCTGGGTACAGAGGCAGGATATTCCAGCTGTAGGGCCAAGGTGTCTAGGTATACAGTTCAAACATTTTCATAGAAATACATCTCCAAAGGTAACGTGAGGCTGACAGACTGCAACAGTAACACACTGCACAGACCCCCAAGTCTACCACAGCCAGAGAGATCTCACCGTTCTGGAGGGGAGACAATTCCTGATTGCTCTTCTGCCGAGGGGGTGACAACAGCACAGCTGGCTGGAAGACGTGAGCTGGAAAGCTTCTACCAGCTCCTGCACCACCTGAGGCACCTGGCCTCAGGGAAAACTTGAAAGGAAGTTCTTCCTGTGGAAATTTCAGCATATTTTCCCTGTTGCCTGCATCAGTCCTGGGCTCAAAATTGCTCAAATCAGTTTTTTCTGAAGAAAGAGAAAAAGCAGGGATAGAATTTTTTTTTTAAAAAAAATAGTTTCAGTGCAACAGCAATGCAGAGAAAAATCTCAGTGACAACTGTTAGGATCAGGTATCTAAAAAGACAGACTGGAGTATGTTCCCACACGCTCCTAACTTCCTTCTGATCCGCAGGTACAGAACTCTCACTCAAGCATAACACAAATCTTCACTGACGCTAAGAGCAAGAAGAGCTATTGCATGTGGCCTCAGAGTTTCAGGATACTGGCAGGAGATCTGTTTGGAGCCCACGCTCAAGACTTACAGACACATGACTTGTGAGGAATAGGTATTTAAATGAGCTGCATTTGGTAGTATTCTTTTGTGAAAAGCAGACCTACACACTTGCCCTAATGCCCCCAAATTATAAATTTGATCGGAACACGATGGAGTAGAAAACAATTTGATGCTTTTTCAAGCTCTCTGATGATCTCTTTCTGACTTAACCAGACATTTTTTCAGTAAAAAAGAAGTTGTTGTTCTGTTTTTAACTACAACTAGTTTTTAGTGCTATTTTAAACACACCAAGGAGACACAAAATGGAAAGCAGGAAATCAAAGTTGTAGCTAGCTGTGAGACCACAGCAATTTTAATATGCTTATACCCACCACCCTGTCAGTGCTATCTTTGAATTCTCCCTTCATGGTTTTGTTCAGCACATTTTTTCCCAAAGAGAGCAGAAAATTAAGCAGATACCTGATACCACAACGCAAGAGACAAAATGCACCTTTCAGAGGCAAAGAGCCAGAAAAGGCTGTTCACATAAAATACTGCTTGCAGTTCACATTATTGAGAGTCTGAGACTGAATCTAAAACCTGCCATTCAATGACCCTGGCAAGAAATGAGAAAGATCTTCCTGCTCTGCTCCACTGTACACAACTGTGTCTCCAAAGTATCGTCCTCACATGCTGTCTGTCCCAGTGATATCCTCCCCATTCCTCTCTCAGGCACTCTTCTCTCCAGAGAAGTCCTCTGTTAGCTTATGCATGCTCTCTCTGCTAAAACTAGCTACCTCAAATGCCTCACATTCAGTGAGGTGCCTTAAGGATAGAAGAGATCTCTTTCTGAAGGGGGAGGAGGAAGAAATAAAAGAAATACTTTTATAACTTTAGGAAGCTTTACTCTCAGGAAGATGCCTTTTCCTGAGAAGGGAGACCAATAAGGAAAGAAGATTTGGAAATTCTGGTCCTGCAGAATTGTTGAATAGGAAGGTTTGGGATTTTTTGTTTCATTTTTTTTTTTTTGAGGAACACTTTTTTATTTTCTGGGTTTCATGTTTTGGGGTAGTTTTTTTTGTTTTACAAAGCCTGGAGAAATCACAAAAAAGGGATCTGGTATGTGGCTTCTCCCTGAGAATCCAACAGAAACAGTCAGGAAGAAATTTTTTCACCACAAAAATGTCCACAAAACCAGCATTTAACTAAGGAATACAAATAGCTCTAAGGAATCTTGGGATTCACAAGGAGTTACTGACTTCAACAGCAAAACTGACGCATTTAAAACGCCAATTGGAAGAGTTGGGAGAAAACTCTGTGGTGAAAGAATGTTAAAAGTACAAGGTGAATCATATTTGGTTAGTTTTGGCATCAACATTACCGGCTCAACCTGGCCTGCGTCTTCTGTTCTGTATCACTCAAGTAGTTATTCACCTCTGATACAAAGTCACAAATACCAAAAAAAAGACTTCTGCCTGGTTAGTGAACAGGCCTCAGCAGCTGCTGTTGCTGGTCAGCAGCGACCTCCAGTGTCTTACGGAAGAACAGGCTGCCTCAGCAACACAAAAGGTGGATCCTCAGTCAGTTGGGTTCTGGGTGCTTTTAGGACCCTCAGAATTAACCTGACTGTGTAAGCCATCTTAAGGAGGGAAGGCTACTCTCCTCCCCCGCCTTTTTTTTTTTTTTTTTTAAACATAACATATTATGTATCACTTAAAGTTTAAGCCTAGGACTTGCCTAAAAGGTTAATCTTGAAGTCCTGATTCCATCCAGTGGGGATGGAATACGACCTATAACATTGTTAAAAAATAATCTGTAGCAAACTGCTTGTGTTCACAGCAGAACCCATGACATATGAATTTCCAGAGGGGAGAGTCACGATCACACAAGAGGTATTTATTAAAGTAGGCATCTATTTTCCACTACAGGGATAAACTACCACAACTCCCATTTCATCCTTCACATGTGCGTGCACACACCTTTGCCGTTCACAGGTCCTTTGCTTGCAATTCCAAAATGGTTTGGACTTTGTTCTCTTCTAGGTTCTACCAAAGGGAGGCCTTTAAATGCTTCTGTGAGAGAGATCAGCTGTTCATCTGTTACCCTCATGTATTGCTGAAGCTTCTTCTGAAGGATGAGGGAAAAACAAGAGAGAGATACAGAAATCTCTGCTCTAGCAACAGGAATTAGATTATATACCACAGGCAGCTCTGAGAAGAAACTTGATCTCTTAATACCACTGCATGAATTTGTGGGATTCCAGTGATGTATTAAATACTGGTGTCTCCACATTTCTCGTTTGTTTTCTTTCCTGCCTCAAAGAAATTCTTTGGTTTTCTCTTTTCTTAACTCATCACCCCACTTCCTCTCTGCAGCAGCTTTATTGCTTCATTCCCAAATGTAACCAATGAACAAATCTACCTCCACTGCAAAATTAAAAAAAAAAATAAAAGTAATAGTCTACTTTTTTGCTCCAGTAGTGTTAACAGTATAGAAGCATGGAGGCAGATGCTTAAACATTTAGATTGATAAATTAAAGCTCAGTTTAAAAGAACTAACATTTTCTCAGGCTTGAAAGTTAAATATCATACAGGAAGATAAAATGTTGACTTTCCAAACATTCCTTTCCCTCTACTCCATGCCTGCTATTATAATTCTCAGACTCCTCATTCAATTTTATCATTTTCCTCCTGTTTATTGTTAAAGTCTCCTGAACACATGACAATGCATCTCAGCACACATTTGCAACACAACTCTGTATTCTAGCCAGTCATCCTGAGAGGGATGGGGGTTCAGTACCTGTATAGCACTGTTCTCTTCCCTCACTAGAAGTATTTCTGCAGTCAGAGCATCAATCAGTTCTCTGTGTTCATTCAACGTCTCCTCATGCTGCTGTCTCATCATCTCCTTCTCATGTAGTTTCATTTCACTCTAAAGAGGGAGAAAAAGTTAAAAATCTACTATAACCAACACAGATTCCTATTTGGAAACAAGGATGGGTCCACATCACATCATACTGTAACAGCTCTTCCCCTTTTTGCTAAATTGACTTCATTACTTTCACGACAAAATCCAATTTTCAGGGCTTGAGAACTGTCAGAGAGCTTACTTTGTTACTACAGAACATCGTAGAGAATCTTATACATCCCTATTCTTCCGCCTTTACAACTTTTACAGGCTGTAGCTACAAGTATTATCTCTCCGCATGGATACTGTTCTGTAAGTCACTGAATCTTCATGTGTTCATCAAGTAACTCCAGGTGTACTGATGCTTGTCAGTATGCTGTGCTACATGTGTTTATTCTTTAGTTTCCTTAATTCATTAATGAAGACAAATTTGACTAAATAAAGGAGAAAGTAGTTACTTTCTAATGTTTTCCCTCAGAGAGAAAAAAAAAGTTCTGAAGGGTTTCATTTATTTTTTTAAGACAAAACAGCTTATTTGTTAAGTAAACTACCTGAGCATGAGGCAAAAAACCTTACTGTAAAGAACCACCTGCTCTCAAAAGATATTATCAATCTACTATTTTAAGATAGATCACTGCAGTAGCCAGGTTTCCTCTACAAGATATGAAAGAGTCCCTTCCACCTCTAATGGGTCAAAGGAACACATAGCTGCCACTTTTTGGACCATTGTAGCTAAAAGAGCAGAGGCTACAAAGTCATACAAACGCATCCGAATTAGCACATGGGGCCCTTTCCCAGATGGTTGCCTGCATTTACTCAGAGTAATGCCTGAATAAGAAAAAAATATCCTATCTCCAAAACACAAGAGATCCTGAAAAGCAATCAGGGTACTCTTTTCTGCTGCACAGACAAAATTAGGGCACGCACTGCTCATAACATAATGTAGATTATTTTCTGCTGGTATTGGGAGCAGAAGTGAAAAACCACCAAGAAGTGTTAAGACACAACAGCTCTACAGCCACATAAAGTGAATAAATAAATAAATAATTTTAAGAATAAACCACAGATACTGTCACTAGACACAGAGACAGGCAGATATATCTCCTTTACACATATCAGAGACAAGTCATCCATTTTATGGTTCACTTCCACCTAGAGAGAACAGCTTTTCTGTCTGTATTGATTCCAAGTGAAGCAGACTGGCACAGAAAACAGAAAAGACATATATAGTCCTATCTTTTTAGAAACCAAAGACAGGACAAATTAAGAACATTAACCCTGGTAGCAGTGATGAAGCCTTTCAATGCCTTAGACCATCTGGATGAGCTATCGCATCTATTCATCCTACATAGCATTAACCTAGCCTTGGAGGAAAAGCTTCCAAGCAACTACGTCTCCAGGAAAAGCTTCAAGTGGCATTTATCCATGGGAAGAGCGTCAGGGTTAACAGCTGTACACATTCATTCCTCCCTTTGGGTAGGATTTGGGTCTGGTATACCCTCAAAGAAGATTCTTCCTTCCAGCCCATTGCCAGGTGTACCACTAATCTCATAAGCTTTTTTTTTTTTTAAACACTGTGTCAGAATACGCAGAAGCAGAGATAGAGAACAGAGCAACACAGATTAATGTAGTATGCATATACTCTTAACTTTTTATCCTGTAAATCTGGCAAAGAAATAGCATTCTTCTTAGAATAGGGGGAAAAAAAATTCTAACATTTAGCAGATCACATTGAAATTAATTTAGGAACCAAGTCAGATTCATCCAGTAATTCAAGTTTCTCTTCCTACTTTTTATATATAATTTTGAGAATAAATTAAGCAACATCCTTGATTGTAATTTTTTCTGCATTCAGCTTTTCTGCAGCAAAGCTGGAAAATATTTTTTTTCTCCCCGGAAGAGGAAGGAAATCTTTGTAGAAGCTTCAAAACCTTCCAAAGACCTGCTAAAAAAATCACTTTCTTGAAATGCATTGCCAGCGATAGTTCAGGCACTGCAACTTTGCTCACTCTCCTGGCAAGGCAAGACAGATGGTTCACAGGAGCACTTGATTTATTCCTAGCATCACAGGGGCCAGGTTTTAGGAAATACTCAGACAAGCTGTGCTCTTCCCAGTCAATTCCCAAATTTCAATTGTAATTAAAGCTCTTTGAAAAGGGGAAAAGCCAGAGAAGATTATGGATGCACACTGTCTATTCTCAATCAACTCTGAAGATGATTAGGCACACTTTGTAGCTTAAGTGACTTTTGCTTATTTTCACTCATGAATTTAGGTAGCAAATCTAAAAAGTGCAGGCAACTCTGCAATCAACAATCAGTCCTAGAAGGAAGGAATGATAGCACATCTATTAAAGTAGAAACAACACCTGAGAGGTGCTCAGTAAAAATTTGGAATACAAGAGCCAGTATACATCTTTCAAAATACATAGTGTCATTAAACACTTGGACTCCACGGCCTTCTGTCTGAATAGGGTAAAACCTACATTGAAACACTGAATGTTACATTCATAAAGACAAAGTAGCAACTAAAAAAGAAAAAATATGGTGAAGAAAATCTGGAGTGCTTTTGGAGGAAGTCTGATGGTCAAGAGTAACTCCTTTCTGTGGAACACAAAGACAATCTAAATAGGGCTATAACTGCAATTATATATATAACATGAATGTGATGCTATTAAAGTGATGTTTTCATAATAAATAGAAAACATTCTATTGGGAAGTCCAGAAGATCCTTTCCCACAATTGCAAAGAACCATGTTTAATACCCTGCTTTGGTATTACAACTTTAACAAACATTCTTAACTTCTTTTAAAACATAAGATCTCCTCAGCCAAAGTCTATCTTCCGATGGTAGTGGCCTTTCACTCTTGAACTGATTATTTAACATTTGCTTCTGAGGCAAGTCTTAATCAAAGTACATTCTTCCGTATAGACTAAATACAGGGTCATACAGGGAATAACTTGTTATACATCCAGACAGAAAAAAAGAATTAAAATTTTAAAATAAGGTGGTTTGGGGTTTTTCCCCCAGTAATTATACACTCTGAAAAGGAATCAAAATAGAACAGTTCCATGTTCATTAGGAATCTATTGCCTTTGCTATGAAATAGAGCACTGGGATTTAGACAACATATTCTGCTGCATCTATTAAGAGTGCAGGCACTGCCACAATCTGGTTTAAAATGTCACATTCATTCATTGAGCCACTGCTGCATCTTGAGTAGCTCTGGTTGAGAGACGAAATAAAAAACCTACTCTTTTTTAAAAAGGACTTCTGTGTGGCTTACAGGTAGTCGTCTTTATGGAATTTCATTGACCCTCAGGTGCGCACTGCTACAGCGAGCACTTCAGGTCATTCATCCTTAAGGTGAAGTTACGGCTATGGATAGAAAAAGAGAGCAAGGAAATCCCTCAAAGAAAATCAGCGATTTGGGTCCAGTGCTCTAATGCCTTTGGGAGGCAGAGGGAGAAAAGGAGTTTCTAAGCAAGGCTGTAGTTAATACCCTGCTACACACTGAACATATTTAAATAACAAATTTTAAACTATTTCAATTGGTATTTTCTGCTAATAATCACTGAAAGACTTTCATTGCAGTCAACTCTTCCCTTTTTATTAGGGATAACTGTTTCTAGCAAACTAAAAGTTTTAACTCCTGATTGCATCCAATCCAGATAATAAGCAATGATAATGGTACTGCAAAGTAAACTGACTGGGAGCCAGGAAAGACAAAAGTTCACACCCATAAAGTAACTTTATATCCTTTTTCATTGCTACAGAAGCAATTCAAAGTCTTCTCACCTCCTTGAGGTAGCGCATCAAACGACAGAGAGCGTTCACCAGTGACAAGGTAAACCCCGTGAGGCCTTCACTTCTCTCAGTCTTTTGAACCTCACGACCTGTACATCGCTCATATTCCTCCAATTCATGCTCCACTTCATGTATCATGCGGTTGAGAACATCTAGGCTGGATTCGTTGTCCCTCCGAAGGTCAGTGGGGATTGAATTAACTGGAGAATCATCTCTCCTCTGTCTTGCAAAGTTCTGTGCAGTTTGTTTTCTTTTCACTGAGGTGGAAAAAAAGAAGTGCCACTGGAATTTCAACTTGTATAGAAAGCTTTGCAGTACCAATAAAAATACATTGTTTATTGACGTAAATGAAAGGAGAGGCCATCTCTCACCCTGAGCTGATATGGATCATCAAAAATATCCCCAGTCATTCCAGTTATTTTCAGATCATCAAAAACCCACATTTTCTGCCACCACATTCATACCTCTCAACTATGATTGTTTGGTGCTTTTATCTTAGATACCTGCTTATACTTTCCTCCTTCTTAGTTAAAAGCATGGCAACAGTTTGCCAGTGAACAGACAGTGAAAAATATCAGCTGATTTCAGGTCTCACATTTAGTGGGCAACTCTTTTACAACAATCCTTTCACGTTACAGTTTGTACCTGATGTCAGTCCCCACATAGAAAAACGTGCACAATACAGGGACTGAAATGCATCGTAAGTCTGTGCAGCATAGAATAGAATTCTCTGTTGAGTAATAGAAAACCCCTGCACAGGAGAGGACACCACAGCTAGCAAGGTAACAGGTAGCATCAAAGGGGCCATATTTGTGGTTTCCAGATTCCTACAGGCTTTGCTTCAGCAATGAACATGTAGAATACAGGGGAATACACTACACAAGGGGTTGTGGAATGTCCATCCTTAGAGATGCTCAAGACTCGGCTGGACAAGGCCCCTTTCCACAATCAACCTTTGGAGTTAGCCCTGCAATGACTTCCAAAGATCCCTTTCAACCTACATTTTCTTATGATACTAAGGACCTTAGTCAAAGGGAGGTATGTTATTTTTAAAAGTACTAAACTTTTTGCTGCAATTTGCTTTTGTTTCCTTGAGTTCGGGTTCAGCACTTGTCTCACAGAGTAAGTGGAGTCTATGGTCTCTTTGTCTTCATTCTGAAGTCTTGAATGGATTCTCTTGACTACACCGGTAGCATTGAGGGCTGATTTAAACACAGAGCAAAAATACACACATGAAATATTTCAGGTATGTTCTTAATAGTAATATGTTATAAAGTAATTTCATTAGAAGAGCTGGCTTTTTAGTCTGGAAATTCATCTGAGCCAAATTAGCAGGTCTCTGTCTCACCCAGAGAGGATCCTGGGAACAGCCTAACAACCCTCGAAAAGCTGTGACTTGGCAAATCCAACCTGACTGATCCAATGATGGAGAAACAGCTGTTGGAGTCAAAAGCACATTTGATTCCTGTGATAAGGTAGTTTTTCTCATATCCTTTTCAGCCCACAACTGAGAATTCACCAAGGAATTTTCTTCTCTCAACAACCGAAGTAGCCTACAGTCAAAACAAGCATAAAAGTTGTGATTGCAGATTATCTGTACAGTCTAGAAAGAGCTTTAAAAAATATCTGTAACTGCTCAGGTAAGTTCCCTGCTCCCATTCATTCCCAGTCTGAATGTTACAACAAGTGGTGTCGCTAGAATTCTGAGGTCAGGGAAGGAGGGGCACGGGGAAACAGAAAAAGTAACTTAACTACGCCCATGAAACATCCTTTTAAACTTCACCTCTTTCCAGTGTTAAGAAGGAGGAAACCTGAATGGATGTATTTGTACTGACCTGTCAGAATTGATGCTGGATTTGAAATTCAGAGAGTCATGGTGGCCATCTTCTGACTGATAGATTGAGAAGGCTTCCTCTTCCGCTTCATTAAGAGCCTTTTTAGGAGACAACAAAGAAAACAAAAGGGACTTCAGAGCAATTTCAATTTGTCTTTAGGAAGAAGCCAGAGATCAATTAGAGATCAAGCAAAAAAACCCAACAAAAACATTTGTTTCAGTCTCTACCTCCAAACCAAAATTTAAAAAAAAAAAACCCCAAGCAACAAAACCCCACACATTTCTGTGGGAAGAAATACTGATAGTGACAATTGCCTCTGAAAATAACACAGCAAGTGATTAATTCCATACCCAATATTTTATTTTGATAATTTGTATCAAATAAGACAGACCACCAAAAAAAGCTTTAAAGACTGTACCAAAACAAATACAGAGATATAACAGGCAGGAGACAGGAAAAGCAACCTAAATTATAGAATTCCTAAAATTTCAGCCATTTGACATTACAAGGTAAACAACCTTGTAATGAGATCTGCAAAATTACATTTATATTCTATGTGTAAAATGCAACTGGAACAAAATTCAATATTACACACGACATACGTAGCAAAACTTAAAGCAATCAAATTTGAAATTAGGGTTCATGAAACTATCAGGTTTCTGCGTAGGCTTCACCAGATAGCCTTTAACTATGATTTTTGTAGGCACGTAAAGAAAAGAAAATCTTGCAGAAGCTCAGCAGACAACTATCAGTACATTTTCTTTTAAAAATTTGAGCCTATCCTGCAGCATGCATCCAGTGATACAGCTTAAAAAGATGTTACAGGTAACTTGTCATATTAAAAAAAAAACAAAAAATCAAATAACACATTGAAATATGTGACAGAGCAGTTCTGCAATTCAAATTGCAAATATTTGTGCAAGACAGTAGGAGACAGGATTAGAGAACCATGAGACTATGACATCTTCACTTTCACTCCCTCTTTTGGTGTTCATCAGTGAGCTGCTTTCTGCGAGCATCATATGCCTGTTCTCAAACCACAGCAAGCGTTCCTGGTACAACTCATGTTATGAAAAGTGAACAGAACACAAAGGTAATCTAAATGAACAATTTTTTAAACAAATTTAAACAATTTAAAAATGTGTAAACCAAATTTAAATAATTGTATAAGAATGTAAAGTATTAAACTTGTAGGACTAATAAAGGCTGTGGAGTTAGCTAGGGTACATACACAAGTGTGTTATCAGAAATAAACTGGAGTTCAGCTGGCCATGTTCCTATATACACAGACACAATTAGAAAATCAGAGGCATATTTTGATACCTAGCATTAAGATGTTTGTTTCTCATATTCAGAGGTTAAGAAATCAAAAAATCATCATTTCCAGAGTCTCACAAAACAAACTCACCTCCATTTAACACCGTTTTCTATGTACATTATCAACATGGTTTACAAGACACAAAAGACGGGTTAAGGTCTGCTTGGAAACTCTACTTTTGAATATTCTTATTTTGTGCAAACGAAAAAGCCACAGGACATGCATGGAGCAGAATATACATTACCTGCGAATCCATGACAGATTCACTAAGGATGGAAAGCCGAGTGGGAGGATCACATTTTTGTACAATGGGTCCTTCAGATGATTCTACGTCACAGTTAGGAGCCATTGTTACATTAGGGAAACCTAGAGGAATCAGACAAGAGAGGGAAGAACACAGAGGACTTGGTCTGCAGTATGTCACAGGACTTTGTACCAAAAAGCAAGTTCCTGTAATTTGCACAAAAAGGGTCACATGGGTGTATGTCGCTCTAAACAACTGCCAAACGCCAGCCATAGAATTATCTTAATATATCTGGCCATGTACGAGGCTTTTGTCCTTCTCACCTGTGTAAACACACTTGTGCAGAAGCAGCATGTAGGATGGAACAGTCATTAGAAGCAAAGAAGAATGACAGCCTACAGAGAAAAGAATCTAAGCTTAAGATTTCTCACTCAATCCTGCCTTTCAGCAGCACAAGGACCCACAAGCCAGGATAAGAAAAGGAAAAGCCTCGTTCATCAACTGCTGATAACAATATCCAAGAGCACGCAGTCAACCCATGTAGCAATGAGAATCCGAACTACTAAAGTGGCTTGAACTGATGCTCTGTATAGGCCAGTAGCTTGGCTGTGGAAAGGGTCAGAGTGAGGTGTTTCACAGTAAGTGATCCGAAATTCCACAATGGACCGATACAGCAGAAAAAAATCGGCCATGGGTCGCTCTCCCCTGCCATGGGAGACGTTATCCTCACCTGTGTTTCATCCAACATGAACAGCATCAATTGTACTACATTAGATGACGAGATGAAAACAGTTTAAAAGAATACTTTGCAAAGCAAGACTATCTATGAAAAGCAAGGAGATAATCTTACATGTATTACCACATATAAATGAGATGGTCTACCTGTTCTTGTGCGAGGACCATCCCCAAACAAGTCTTTTGCCACAGCCATAACCTGATCAGATCGTTCCAATACATCTTGCAAATGGTATTGATCAGACAGGATCTGAAAGTACAGCATATAAGGAACTGATTTTTCCTTTGGTTTTTTGGTATTGTTCTTCTAAACGGTTAGCAAGAGAACAGCAAACAAGATAACGTTTGCCAAGTTGGTACTGTGCAATTAGATCCTAATTAAGATAGATCAGAAAAACATACTTCATTCTGAGTAACAAGAAGTCACCTTGTTTTTCTGAAAAATTAAAGAGTTATTACTTCTGGGGCCCCTATCAGCACTGATTCTTTCTCTTTAGAGACAATCCTCTCACTCCCTTCTTCTCCTCCCAGCCTGACACAAACAAGAAGCTGGGTGTTTATAAAGCACTCATCAAGATGAAGACATATATCTGGCAATTAAAAAAATAAAGCAGTATGTACCCTCAAATAATTTGATCTCAATGTTGTTGAGTTGAAGAACACTCATCTACATCTGACAGACACTAAAGACTGCACTATTTGATTAGATCAAAACCAATTCAGGCAGCCTTGTTTCATTCAGTCCTGACTATTGAAAATCCTGCCTAAAAATTAAGCCACCTACTGCCATAAAAGTTTCAACAGACATAAACACAGCAATCTACATCTGGCATCAGAAGATGTTTTGGGAATCTCCACACTTTTCTCACAAGGCATAGCTTCTGTATTCAATACTGCTCCCCAGTATTTGAAGTCCATCACTGGCACCACGACATCCAACTCCTAAGGAGGGAGGTCTTTGAGCACAAAGCAAGAGGCATTCAAAGCTACTGTGAGCCGAATGGAGCTGACTGGGGACATGGCTTCACGGGCAGAACGCAGTTAAAAACTCCTCACAGACTTGTGGTTTCATTCACATAGCTGGAAATGGCAAACTAGTAAAATTATATCCCACAATTTGTGAAGGTGGTAGTTATTCTTAAATACCTGGGAGGAGACCGGATATGTAAGTGACTTCCACTTCACCATTGTTAATCAGATTTAGTCAGAGAGTGCACGTACTTTAGAAGATCCCACAGAAGAGACCGGCTCATACATGCTCTCCTACACAAAAGTTGAGTACTGAGGGACAATTTCTGCTCTCCCATGAATCATAAGAGGGACCACTTTGCAGTGGTTTCAAAGCTCTATATACTGTTACCTCCACCGACTTACTCTCAGTGCCCATTGAGAAGTTTGCTGTTTTACATTCAGCCTCATGCAAAAAATCCTAGGCAGTAGCATTTCACCTGGGTTTTCCCCTTCATTTTACTATGCTTCCTTATGTCAAGAAGTTTCTCCATATACCTAGTTTCCATGTCTGTCTAGTCTTTTGAGCCTGAATTACACAGTACTAGATCTCCTCATAACCAATTCTCGGTCTTGGAGCCAGTGTTGTTCAACATCTTTATCGACGACCTGGACGAGGGGATAGAGAGCACCCTCAGTAAGGTTGCAGGTGACACCAAACTGGGAGGCAGTGTCAGTCTGCTTGAGGGTAAGAAGGCTCTTCAGAGAGATCTGGACAGGTTGGATCGATGGGCCCAGGTCAACTGTATGAAGTTTAACAAGGTCAAGTGCTGGCACCTGCACTTTGGTCACAACAACCCCAGGCAGCGCTACAGGCTGGAGGCGGGGTGGCTGGAGAGCTGCCTGGCAGAGAAGGACCTGGGGGTACTGGTTGACAGCTGGCTGAACATGAGCCAGCAGTGTGCCCAGGTGGCCAAGAAAGCCAACAGCATCCTGGCCTGCATCAGGAATGGCGTGGCCAGCAGCAGTAGGGAAGTGATTGTCCCCCTGTACTCGGCACTGGTGAACCCATACCTCGAATACTGTGTCCAGTTTTGGGCCCCTCACTACAAGCAGGACATTGAGCTGCTGGAGCGTGTCCAGAGAAGGGCAACGAAACTGGTGAAGGGTCTGGAGCACAAGTCTTATGAGGAGCGGCTGAAGGAACTGGGCTTGTTTAGTCTGGAGAAGAGGAGGCTGAGGGGAGACCTGATCACTCTCTACAGCTACCTCAAAGGAGGTTGTAGTGAGGAGGGGGTCAATCTCTTCTCCCGAGTAACAAGCGACAGAATGAGAAGGAATGGCCTCAAGTTGCATCAGGGGAGGTATAGGTTGGATATTAGGAAAAACTTCTTCACGGAAAGAGTAGTGAGGTGCTGGAACAGACTTCCCAGAGAGCTGGTTGAATCGCCATCCCTGGAGACATTCAAAAAACATGTAGATGTGGCACTCCAGGACATGGTCTAGCAGGCATGGTGGTGTTAGGTTGACGGTTGGACTTGATGATCTCGGAGGTCCTTTCCAACCTTAGGGATTCTATGATTCTATGACTCAATTTAGTAAATCAGTGAATATTCACCTCTCAATCACCTCACATAGCCACTTTTCCAAATCACTGTTCAGTTTTCACACTTGATACTAACTAAATCTAGACTTTTATTTTAGCCATCTGATGTCGAAACAATGTAGGTTTTAAGAAGATCTCATGCCAGATCGGCAGAGGGAAAAAAAAATATTTACCTGTTCCAAAATATGATTGCTTTTCCTAAGGCAACTAAAACTAAGATGATGTGTTTAATCAGACAAAAACTATCCTGATTAATTTGTTTTCATCCCCCCTTTCAGCATCAGCAGGTTCCTAAGCTTTGCCCTCCTGCTGAATATGTTATGAACATTATTTAGAGTACTGCTCCCAAGGTAGATTAGCTCACGTTTGCTTGTGATCAGCAGAAAACAAAGTGGTAGCAGCTTCTAACCCCCCCCGAGGCCCATTTACACACCCTAGACAAATTCAGAGCGCTATACCTTGTCCCATTTTAGTACCACCTATGAATTCCATTAAGATTTACCTTTCTTTCTGTTTTGGATTGCTACTAAAGATAATTAAATGGGACTAATCCTAAAAGCTTCCCACTATGATAACCTACTCACCACCTACCCTTCAGTGCAATACACTAATGTTATTTTAAAAATAAGTTGTCACAGGAGCAATCAGTGTAGTATCTACACATTCACAATCCACAGTATAGAGACGAACTCATATTATTTTTTTCATTCAGATTTTTAGGCAGACAAATACCCAAAAGATTAAGCTCCACTCATCCATTTTATAACTTTTACTCTCTTTCTCGGCAAGAAAAAAATCAAACTAGCAGCAGCACCTTTCTAGTTTTTGTCTTTGAGTCTTTTGCAGGTGATTCAAGGGGCTTAAGAAGCTACACTCATAGCAGTAAATAAGGAAAAAAGATGACCAAGATAACAGAGACAAGGAGACAATACACAGTGGTTGTGGGGTTGTCTGGGAGACAGAGAATGAAGAGCCTCCCCAGTTACTCTGAACAACAGGACCCAGCCAGTAACAAGATTTAAGCTAGGCGTAGGGAAAAATGGTGACCCTCCTCCATCTATTTTTTTCTCCACACAAAAGACGTCGCCTGTGTTTCAAACAGCAACAGCCAGATGGGTTTCATCTTGCCTGGCATCATCATCTTTTGTCTTCCTATCTGGACACATCAGAATCAGGCAAGAATCAGAAGTAGACACAGGGTATGTTGAATAAAGTAATCTTTTAAAATATGAAGGGGAAAACCACTCAGGAGGAATTTGAAATTTGTGCAGTCATTAGAAATGGCAATAAAGCCAGAAGACTATTTCCTAACCATGAGTTTCACACCTGTGAAATAACAAAGTCGCATAATAGGTAGTCCAGCCAAATCTTACAGCGAGTGGTCTAATCTACTTTTGTGATACATAATTTACTTCTGGACAGAAGACTTATTGAAACTAGCCTGCTAGTACATGAGAAAAATTCGCATAAAAGTCCACAGCTTTTTGTGCTTGGCAGAAAAGCGTGAAAATAAGAAAGGCCAAAATTAAAGTTTGAGGCTTGATTAACACAATATCCTTAAGAAAAATTTTACTGTGATTGCCGAGAAATAGGTGTCAAATAGGAAACCAGAAGATGACTTTTAATTCCATGTACTTTCATTTGTTTCTGTCTATGCTTGAATGTTGTCAGATTTCACAGAAAGACCTACAAAAATTTACAAAAGATGAAAGAGAAAAGAGATCTGTGGTGATTAACCCACCGTACATTTACAGGATGACTAAATCATGTTTATATTAACTGCATGGTGAACATTGTTCATCATCGTTCTTCACCAAGAACAACCATGTTCAGCTTGCCCAAGTGTCGATGAAGTCTGAAAGTTGAGTATGTTTTGAGATTACCTTTCATAACGTACAGCAAGGAGTCACCTGCCACGTGAAAACAAAAGGATAACATCTATCACCGAAATCCCTCTTCAGACAATAAAAGCTACTGTCTCTGTTAGCTAAGCTTAGGTTTGCTGCCACAGTTCAAACTTGAAAAGCAAATTAAACAACATTAGTATTTTCAGAGTGCTTTAGAATGCGTAGAGAACAAGCATTTCGATTCCCAGATGACAAGCTTGTCTGATAGCAGCCATAGCTCCTTTGTTGTCAAATTGCTGTCAATTTTCCTTCCAGACAAGCTCTTCCTTACCGATTTCTTGCCTCACCCTTTCTGGCCCTATGACTCTGCATTTGCTCTGTTTAAATAAGCAATGGCAGATAAGGATATCCCTCCCAGAAAGATAAACGTTCACATTTCCATCAAAGAAAAATACTAGACAGGAGGAGGAGAAGGCAAGATAGCAATAAGAACACAAACAACTCGCATCCTTTTCACAACGCAGTTTAACTCTGCAAACAGATGCAACCAGGCCTGCAGAATTACAGAGGGCATAGCCAGGCAGCAAGGATCAAATGCGAAACTGTGTGTGTCAGTTAATATGTTAGACAGCCTATTCCAATCATTACATGCACACAGCATGTAGAGGAGGGAGAGTGTACGCCTATACGAAGTCAAATTATCCAAGAGGAGCAAATATTGACCTATGTGCAAGAGCAGTTTTCCACTACTGCTGCAAATCATCTGCAGCAGGCTGAAAGTGCAGATTTAACTCTCACCTCACGCATCAGAGACAATTTCCTTTTCTCCGAGGAATCAGCAGCCAATTGTTTTTGCTTCTTCCATTTTCTTTTCAGTGCTTTCTCTTGCAGTTCCAGATGTGCCAGTACTTTGTTTTTTGATTTGTGTATTTCATGGCGACGCAGCTATGTAAACATGAAAGAAATTATTTCAAAATTAAGGGACAATCTAAAGCAAAATTTTCAGGGTAATGCTAACAAGTTCTTCTTGATTTCATTATTCATGCTCTGAATGCTATTTATGTTAACTTCATGGTAGTACCAACGACGGCCTCACAAACATCCAAAAGTGTAAAATGCCATCAAGATCAGACAAATTTAAAGTGTCTCCAAAGGTGAATGGGGAAAGCCTCAGTTTCCATCTGCCCTCCACCACTGTAAGAGTTTTCTCAGCTATAAAGGGAGGAAAAAACCCAAACAATACAACCTGTAATATGCATAAAAAGACATAATGCATTTTCCTGATTTAACACTGTCAGTCAGCAGAGATATTCTCTCTTCTTCTCTGATTTTTATATATCTATATTATAAGTTTAAATACAAATTAAATGTGTGAGGTGCTTGCTAAAGTATATGTAAGCTATCAAGCCAACTATTTATAGAATAAATTCTCTCTCTGCTATTGTGCCCATTTGTCCTGACTAACCTGTCAAAATTCATAAGCAGTAATAGCTCATACTGACTATTCCATCCTGGTAATGAATGCTACGAGGGAAAATTCAATGGAATTCACATATTTTGTAATGAACAGGTTGTTCAGTGTAAAGAAATTATGTTAAACTGTTTAAATGAAAGCTGAGTATCCTCAGAATTAGAGATTCCTAAAAAAAAGCATGTCTTTCAGTCCCTCCAGCAGAAATGAGACTTAACTTCCACTGACTTTTTATGCATTTACATTTTTATGCTTTCAGGATGGTATACACTTTATTGAAACAAAAACTGTGGCTGCTGCTTCCTAATAGAAACAGCAAACTGAAAAACACCAACTGCCAGAGCTGGTGATGCATGATATCATAAACAAAGACCTAAGACTAAAGAGTCAGTATTTTCAGAAGCTTAAAAAGTATGGTCAACGCTGGTGCTAAATAACCAGCTAAATCTCCTGGCTGCAGAGAAGGAACAGTGACTGATAGTAAACTTACGATGTCTTCAGGAGTCGCACGGTGGACTGTCAAATCATGGACAGTACCCTGCGGACAGGAACCAGATAACACATCAAACGCCAGATCTGAGGACGAACTGGATTTTTTTCAAGTTTCATTTAAAAAAGCCCTCTAAATTAGGACACGATTAGCATAAAACTATACAGCGGTGCATTTTTATGGCATTGCAAAGCATTCCACTACCAGAGAAACAGGCAATGGGCAAAGACGGCCCTACCCAGACGGAAGAGCGGGCTGCAGCGGGGAGGCCTGACCTCAAGCAGCACCAAGGGAGCGAGGGGGTCACGGCCACGCCATGCACACGCACCTCCCCGTCACGGCATCCCCTCCCCGCCCAAATCTGCACGCAATATCCCAAACGGGAGCCCCCACGGAGGACGGTAACCTCTGGAGGCTCCCCCTCCCCAGCCGGCACGTCCATGGACACGGAGGCCTCCCGGCCCTGCCTCCCCCCGCCGGCGAAAGGCCGCAGCGCCATCTCGGCGTCGCACAGCAGAAGCGACCCCCGCCGCCGGGCCCGCCGTGCCGCCGCCCGCAAGCCGCCTC